>SJYA01001833.1:637230-670718 GCA_006410615.1 Neotragus moschatus | reverse complement strand
AGGACTGGAAAAGGTCAGTTTTCATTTCAATCCCAAAGAAAGGCAATGTCAAAGAATGCTCAAACTACCACACAATTGCACTCATCTCACATGCTAGTAAAGTAATGCTCAAAATTCTCCAAGCTAGGCTTCAGCAGGATGTGAACCATGAACTTCCAGATGTCCAAGCTGGTTTTAGAAAAGGCAGAGGAAACAGAGATCAAATTGCCAACATCTGTTGGATCATGGAAAAAGCAAGAGAGTTCCAGAAAAACATCTACTTCTGCTTTATTGACTATGTGAGAGGCTTTGACTGTGTGGATCACAACAAACTGGAAAATTCTTAAAGAGATGGGAATACCAGACCACCTGACCTGCCTCCTGAGAAATCTGTATGCAGGTCAGGAACCAACAGTTAGAACTGGACATGGAACAACAGACTGGTTCCATATCAGGAAAGGAATACGTTAAGGTTGTATATTGTCACCCTGCTTATTTAACTTATAAGCAGAGTACATCATGAGAAATGCTAGACTAGATGAAGCACAAGTTGGAATGAAGATTGCCAGGAGAAATGTCAATAACCTCAGATATGCAGATGACACCACCCTTATGGCAGAAATTGAAGAACTAAAGAGCCTCTTGATGAAAGTGAAAGAGGAGAGTGAAAAGGTTGGCTTAAAACTCAACATTCAGAAAACATTCAGAAAACCAAATGGCATTTGGTCCCATCACTTCATGACAAATAGATGGAGAAACAATGGAAACAGTGTCAGACTTTATTTTGGGGGTCTCCAAAATCCCTGCAGATGGTGACTGCAGCCATGAAATTAAAACACGCTTGCTCCTTGGAGGAAAAGTTATGATCAACCTAGACAGCGTCGTAAGAAGCAGAGACATTGTTTTGCCAACAAAAGTCTGTCCAGTCAAAGCTATGGTTTTACCAGTAGTAATGTATGGATGTGAGAGTTGGACTGTAAATAAAGCTCAGTGCCAAAGAATTGATGCTTTTGAACTGTGGTGTGGATAAGACTCTTGAGAGTCCCTTGGACTGCAAGGAGATCCAACCAGTCCATCCTAAAAAAGATCAGTCCTAGGTGTTCATTGGAAGAACTGATGCTGAAGCTGAAATTCCAATACTTTGGTCACCTGATGCAAAGAACTGACTCATTGGAAAGGACCCTGATGCTGGCAAAGATTGAAGGTGGGAGGAGAAGGGGATGTCAGAGGATGAGGTGGTTGGATGGCATCACCAACTCGATGGACACGAGATTGAGTGAGCTCCGAGTGTTGGTGATGGACAGGGAAGCCTGACATGCTACAGACCTTAGGGTTGCAAAAAGTCAGACACAACTGAACAACTGAACTGAACTCAACCGAGGAAAATTACAAGACTTAAATCTACCCCAGTGGTATAGGTCTAGAAACCTCAACATATTTTTAAAAAGCACACTGGGATTTTACATTCAAATATCCATTAGCAGAAGAGGATAACCTTCAGAATCACTGTTTGCCCAGGTATCTTTGGTAGCACTGAGATTGTTCTAGCTGACACATTCTCCAGTTTTTAGCTAAGTCTTTTTAGAAAAGGCAATGGCACCCCACTTGAGTACTCTTGCCTGGAAAATCCCATGGACAGAGAAGCCTTGTGGGTTGGAGTCCATGGGGTCGCTAAGAGTCGGACACAACTGAGTGACTTCACTTTCACTTTTCACTTTCATGCATTGNATGTATCTTTGGTAGCACTGAGATTGTTCTAGCTGACACATTCTCCAGTTTTTAGCTAAGTCTTTTTAGAGAAGGCAATGGCACCCCACTTGAGTACTCTTGCCTGGAAAATCCCATGGACAGAGAAGCCTTGTGGGCTGGAGTCCATGGGGTCGCTAAGAGTCGGACACAACTGAGTGACTTGACTTTCACTTTTCACTTTCATGCATTGGAGAAGGAAATGGCAACCCACTCCAGTGTTCTTGCCTGGAGAATCCCAGGGATGGGGCTTCTGGGACAGGTGGGCTGCCATCTATGGGGTTGCACAGAGTCGGACACGACTGAAGTGACTTAGCAGCTTGATTCTAAAGACAGGGTCACAAGGTTCAATACCCACTATTTCTGTGTAGGGAAGAGAAGTCTGTCTACACAGTATTAGTTATCTAGAACTTTCTATCATCTTAGTACAGAAAGCCAAGCTTAATAGTACAGCTTTAGGAGACAGAATTGTCGTATATATTCAAAATGAATAAAAATAATAATCTTAAAATGTTTACAGTATAAAAAGAAAAAACTTTAATAAATCCATGTAAAATAAATATGCTCAATACATCTATATAAAAGCATGTCTTAATCTTCAAGTAAAGGGTATCATATCTAGTATTTATGAAACATATTTAATAATGAAGCTTAAAAAATTGTTTTAGAATACCTGAATGACAGTATTCTCATTCATATTTTGGAAAACGAAAGCCTAAGAAAAGAGAAAGAACTCATATATATTTGTGGAACAGAGTAACATAATTTTTAGTATAGCTCAACCTCTCCTGACCATAGAAATCATTTAGGAACTTATTAAAAATACAGGTTTCTTGGGAGAAAATGGTAAATCATACTTTAAACCAATGACTTGGTTGAATTTAAGAGCAGGAAAAATAAGTTCGAGGTATGAAGGCAGGTTAACTACGATCTGAATCCCGGCTCTCAATTTTCTAGCTACATGACAGTGGGCAAGTTTCTTAAATTCTTGGAGTCCTGGTTTTTTCATCCCTAATATGGGGATAACAGTAGTTCCTATTTAATAGGGTTGTTGTGAGGATAAGATGGACATAAACCATTTTTGCAGTATTGTGTGACAAATGTTATGTGTTCCAGAAATGTCATTAATGTTAGAAAATTAAGCCAGATATGTGTTTTTTCTACCTCTCAATCTGGAAACATATTTACCTAATTGATTGTTTTCTAGGAATATCTACTCACACTCCTAGCCTCTCACTTCATGTCCAGTATGCTTTTACACTGTTATAATTGATCAGTTGCATTTGTAATATATTTGCTAAAATTAAAATTTTCAGCAAGAAGGATTTAGTATCAAACAGTCACCTTCACAACACCTGTAAGGATTATTTCTTTAATTCTTCTTCACCCCCCCCCCAAACTTTATAAATACATTCCAAATGGTCTTCATCAGTATCGTCTGGGAGGAGATCGGTGGGACAGGGCATCTGCACTGTGGAACATGCCCCCAGCTGCAAGCACGGCTTGCGTAACGAGCCCACGTGTGTTTGCACTGGTGCCGTGCACATGTCACATGTGTAGGACACACTGCTGCTCACCAAGGCCCTCATTTTCTTCCTGAGGACGCTGGTATGATACAAGGTTCACGGTAGAAGACACTGGTAAATAATCCTCGGGCAGTTTGCTTCTGTTTCACTGACGTCTCCCTTGAAGCCAACCCTTGGAGAAAGTGGCCAGTGAATATTTTATCTGTATCAGGAACTAGGGTGTAGTTTCATCCACGATGAACCTAAACATGTAGTCACCACCCATCTCCATGAAAGGACGGGAAATGGCATGCATCTCATCCACTCACTGTGAGAACGTATTTATGTGTTCCAAGATCACTGCAGATGGTGACTGCAGCCACAAAATTAAAAGATGCTTGCTCCTCAGAAGAAAAGCTATAACAAACCTAGACAGTGTATTAAAAAGCAGAGACATGACTTTGCTGACAAAGGTCCAGCTAGTCAAAGCTATGGCCTTCCCAGTAGTCATGTATGGATGTGAGTGACAGTTGGACCATGAAGAAAGCTGAGTGGCAAAGCACTGATGCTTTTGAATTGCAGTGTTAGAGAAGATTCTTGAGGAGAAGGGGACAACAGAGGATGAGATGGTTGGATGGCATCAACTGACTTGATGGACATGAGTTTGAGCAAGCAAGATGGTGAAGGACAGGGAAGCCTGGCATGCTGCAGTCCATGGGGTCACAAAGAGTCAGACACGACTGAGCAACTGAACAACAACAACATTTGTGTGTTGTTATTTAAGCCCAGGTTTGGTTCTCATATGGAAATGTGCAATTCATTGATCAAAACCCTGCCCTAAAGTGTTGTTCACTCCTGTCATCTTCTCCTACAGTCTGTGCCCACCCAGACAGAGGGCAGGGACCAGCCCAGGTGGGACTCACTGTTCCATTCTCATCTTGTGAATAAAAGAGAGATCTCTGATGTCTCATTTCACTTTGGCAGGCTACACTTCATGGCTCTCACTCACCAGCACCTGGGGTCACAATAGCATCACGTGCATATATGCATATCTAGGTCCCCATAGACCTTGGAGTCCTGCTTGGCCAGCAGCAGGAGAGTCACCAGTATCCAGGGGGAATATTCTAAGAGGTACCAGATGGAATTGTGCATCACAGGTGGCTCAGTGGGTAAAGAATCCACCTGCAATGCAGGAGACACAGGAAACACGAGTTCAGTCCCTGGGTTGGGAAGACCCCCTGGAAGAGGGCACGTCAACCCACTCCAGTATTCTTGCCTGCAGAATCCCATGGACAGAGGAGCCTGGTGGGCTACAGTCCATGGGGTCGTAAAGAGTTGGATATGACTGAAGTGACTGAACATGCACCAGATGGAATTAGCCCTTTAGAAGGCCTTTATACTTGAAGGACGCCTGGTTCAATACAGAATCCACACTAGTGAGCCCAGCTTAGGAGGAAAAATATGAGTCTGTCCTCGTTTCCGCTTTCTTGGCGGGGAAGAAGCTGAGACCGTCTTCTGGGTTTCATTGTAAAGTCTGTGCTGGTTATTCCGTATCCTTCCCTGCCATCTGGGCTAGAGGAGGCTGACCCAGGCTGACTGCATTCTCCTAGCCACCTTGCTGTCTGGCTTCTGACTGTGCATCAGCAGGATGTCAGAGGGTGGGAGGAGAGAGACCAAGTATTTCTTCCCTGTCCACACATCTCCGGTGAGGTATCTCAGTCAGCGACTGTGTCTCTCCAACTTTACTAAACATTACAATTACTTGAAAGCCTTTTAAAGATCTTGATAACTACACCAAAGATCAACTACAGAGCAGTGAAATCAGAATCTCCAGGGGTGGGACCTAGGTGCTAGTGTGTTTAAATTTCCTTAGTGATTCCAATAAGGAGAGAAGGTGGAGGAAAACAGCTCCACTGAGTGCCCTGTCCTCCAGGGTTCTAGCTGTCCCTGGGCTCCAGCAACATTTTCCTGTGACCCTAAAGGGCCTGTGTCATCTGTGCTTTCAACTTTTATTTAGAGAAAAATAACAAAAATTCATGCAAAGGAATTTATATAAGAGAGATTAAGAGGCTTTTTATTATTATTATTATGCGATAAAGCCACATGATAATTCTACCTTCACTCCTCATCCCCTTTTATGGAGCAAGGTGGGAGGATTAGCAAGACACAGGTGCCTTGTTAAGGGTGAGGGTGACAACTCTTGCCCAGCCTGAGCGCAGAAAGCCATGCTGAGCCTCCCTGCTGGCCGCCCTGTTGGAATCTGCTCTCTGCGATGGGGCCGCTCTGCATCTGTTTGCCTGATTGCGACCTGTGCTTATGCCCTCCAGTCTTCACTGGCCCCTTTGATGCTTTGCAGCAGAGTCTCCTCAAAGCAGCAGGATGGAATGAGAAGGTAAGCAATCATTTCACATGAAAAGAAGGCGGCAGAATCCAGGTGGGGGTTCCTGCTGAGTGTTCCCTCCAAGGCAGTGACCACACAGCCTACACAAGCACTGTGACAGCAAAAGGCCATTAGAGCCTGTGATGTCTCCCTCCACCATCCGAAAGGAATTTGACTGTTTATTAAAAGTCCTTCCCCCAGGTGTCTCCTTGGATTGGATCCTCTCCATCTCTGAGTACAGCCCCATGCTAGAGGCTTTAGGTTTTGTTTCGTTTATTTACTTCTCCTGCTTATCAGTTTATGATTTCAATTTTCTTATTCAGCTACAGAACTTAACAAAGGGTCACGGTAGGAAATATGATTTCTCTGAGATGCTTTGCAGAAAGATAAGTTCATTAAAGGAATAGCCTCAGAAGTATGGGCAGGTGATGATGGACAAATCATATCTCCTTATCAATAAAATGAGGATACAGGAGAAAGTCACCTCCAAGGAACCCTTTCCTGATCTAACTTTCTAAATTCCCTCCTATTTAGTACTTTAGAAAGCTGAAGATGACTTCTACTGTAAACCTCAGACTGTTATCTAAGGTTCGATGTAGATGAGTCTCATAAATGATATCTAGAGACCTAACTATTAAGTAACGGGCAGTTGAGACTGCGCATTAGAAAAACAGAAGACACTGGCATTTCCCAAATGAAATCACAATGTAAGAAAAACTCTTGACCATGGAAAAAAAGTCTCAGCAGCAGAAATAAAGTTATCAATGGTTTAGGAAAGAAAAAAAAAATCTCTTGGAACCCACTCCAATGGGTTAATAGTTGCCTTAAAATATAAACTTAGTTTGACAGTTATTTACTGCATATATTCTCTGGAATATTCACTATGATGGATAAACTCCAGAGGTCAGCTGACGGTAAGCAGTAGAGCAACAACAGCAATTCCAACAGTAATAACTTGGACTTACTGAGTGCGCACAGATATAGGTACTGTTTAGATAAGTACTCAATGTAAGTCAGATCATTTCTAAAGATGCAGCCTTTGTCTTTTCTTTACAGCAGCAATCAGGATGACGATGAAGATGGTGCTAATGATGGTCATTAAAATTTACAGAGTCCTTACAGTTTGCTTGGCACTGAGGCCCTTTGAAATAGTACTATATAGAGGTGCTAATTGTTAGTTATTATTTAATCTTATTGATTTACCTGAATTCTCTTTTAAATCAGTACTTAATTATCTAACTGCCTTCTCTCCTCTAAGTCAAAATTTTCATTTTATTCATTTAATTTCCCTAACACCTTTGAGGTGGGTACTCAAATCATCACCATGTTAGATAAATAAACTAAAGCTCAGACGAGTTCTGGGATATGTTGAAGGTCACACTGCTACTGAGTGGAGCAGTGAGTAGATTTCCACCCAGCACTGTCCCTAGACAAGAGCTGTACTGCATGGCCCCACCGCCCTGGAGGAGCACAGTGCACGGCAGCCGCGATGATTCCACCCTGACAGGCAGGTGCATGGATACGGTCAGCAGGCACTGCCGCTCTGTGCTCTGGGTAGTTAGAACATATCCTGCAGGTTGGATGCCAAGGAGCGGATTTATTGGATCGAGATGCCAGGCCTGTAAGATTCTAAGATCCAAAAGTTTACCCATCTTCCTAAGTATCAAGCACGTAGTCTGGATCCAGGCTGCCTTTTTTAAACTCGACTTTCTTTGTCATTATTTATGGCTGTGCTGAGTCTTCATTGCTGCATGCGGGCTTTCTCTAGCGGCAATCAGTGGGGCTACTCTTCATTGCAGTACGTGGGCTTCTCACAGGGCTTCTCTTGCCGCGGAGCACAGACTCTGGGCACGGCCTTCAGCAGTTGCCGCGCTTGGGCTCAGCCGCTGCAGGCAGGCTCTAGGGCGCTTGGGCTCAGCAGTTGTGGTGCACGGGCCTAGATGCTCCGAGGTACGTGGATACTTCCCAGACCAGGGATTGGACCTGTGTCCCCTGCAGTATCAGGCAGATTCCTATCCACTGTACCACCAGGGAAGCCCCCAGATCACATGTTTTTCCTTTTCTTTTCCCTTACCACAAAGTCCCACAGGATATTTTAGACTTTGACATCATCTCAAAGATCCCTACGGATGGCAATCAGAGAAAATAACAATCTAAGAGTTTCTACTAGTAAATGGCCCAATGGGTAATTTCCAGCTTGTCTCACCCTAGTTCAGAACTTCACTCAGACCCTTGCTTTGAATTAGCCACTTTCCCTAGCTGTACCCTTTCGGCATATCCCTCACCGTTTTGCATATGCCAAATCTCTAAGTAACAGGTAAAAATAATAAAAATGTATCATATGACTGTTGATAACAAACATCCTCTAAGTGAGGTTAGTACCTAAAACAATTCCCTCTTGACTAAATAACTCTACAGAGGTACTGTTAGTTAGTAACATGTAATTTTATTGACCTTATGTGAAAACTCCTTGAAATTAGTATTTAATTACCTGCCTCCTTTTCTCTAAATCAAAATTTTCACTTTACACAGTAATTACCTATTAACTTTGTGGCTTTTAATGCAGTTTTAGACTGCATTATAGTTATGACTATTTATAACTTGCATTACATTGGAGCATGCATGTGCTAAGGCAGTGTTCCACTGAGATACCTTAGCAGAAATTCAACTACAGAGATTTCCATGATCCATTATGAAACAGAAACATCTTTGAGAGTTAATGAGCACCAATGTTAGGCTGCTTTGAAATGAAGCACAGAGGAAGCTGAAGAGCCGCTCCCTGAATACATCGATATAATTCCAACAGACAGCTACTGAGTGGCCTCAATCTGCTCAGCTCTGTCAGATGATGAGTGACCAGGTCACTCACCAGGTCATTCAGAGCCTGTGATTGCAGGAGACCTCACGAAGGACAGGGGTGATAAATGTAAGCATTCTTGGTCAAGGGACAGCGTGTGCATAATTTGGAATCAGGAATGAAACTAGCATGTGTGGAGGTCAGTGAGATGACCAGCCTTGCAGAATAAAGACACAGATAAGGGACAATGATTCACAGGATTGACTTGGAAAATATCAGAAGGAGCAAAAGAGATATGCAGTTGAATGAATCCTCAGTAAGAAAATGTTGGGGTTTAGAGAACTCATTCTGAAAGAGAAATCTGTCTACACCTGCTGGACTGGAGGAGGACTCAAAAATAATCTTAGGTAACTAGTGACAGTCAAGCTTTATAGTGACAATCAAGCTGAGCTAAAGCACATGGCATTATATAATATAAAGACTAAACTGGGACATTGGAAAAAATATAAAAACACACCAGAGCTGAGAGGTAGTCTTATTTAAGTATCATTATCAGTACAATTATGGTGGATACAGTGGTATCCGTCCCATATCAACTGCTATCACTTCACTGTCTGGGGCTTTGCTACTCAAGTATGGACCTTAGACAAACAGTGTGGGCATCATTGGGACTTACTGAATCAGAATCTACATTTTCACAAAATCGCTGGGTTATTCATGTCCACTTTAAAGGCTTAAGAGGCATTAGCCAACTGAACCAGAAATCAAATTTGAGAAAGTAGCTTATCAATCTAAATTTCTATTTAGTAAGTGGATTGCCTAGTTTTTCACACTTTCATTTTACAGTTGTAATAGAATAGAAAAACAGGAAACAACCCGATTTTTACTGTGGGTACAAATTCAATGGGACACATTTTGTGTATTTAGAATTCTACCTAAACATATAAATAACTTTTACAACTAGATTTCCCTTCTCTCTTCTTAATGCTGGCCTCTTTTACTAAACTTTTATCTCTGTTTTACTAAACCTTTATCCAAGTCAAATAGAGGTGTATCTTCTAATGTCTAGACTTCCTGCCCAGTTTTACCAAGTTAAATCAGATAATTAAGCTCGATTGAATCTTGTGCATATTTATTTTAATTAAATTCTATTTAACTGCCACCAGACAGCATTACTGGTGAAAAATTCAAATTAAATCTGATCAAAGGCAACTTGATTAGGTTGCTAGGTTTGTGTACACAGAAGTAGTAAGAGGCACAGAAAAGGATGTAAGCCCAAGCATCTTTAATGAAACTATGCTTAATGCAATAAAACAGATCTCGGGACATTTAGCAGAAAACTATATAGAGTGCAATGGGATCTTTGTATCAATTCTGAAGTCTTTCTTAAGTAACAGGTTTCATTTTAAGTTTAGAAATAACATTTTAAAATATTAAAGATACTCTATGCCAGGTGATGGCTTGGACACACTATATATTTTATTTACATACTAACTGTTGAAATGACTTGAAATTTTAGATACCCACAACAAATATATTCAGTGAAGCATAAAAGGATATACCATAAAAGATAATATCTTAAAAAATATTTTCATATTCTTAATGGGAATTGAATCTCTTTTCAAGCTATCAAAGATAAATTAAAGCTTGTAGTAGATTTAAAAATATATTAACATAACAGTCTTACAAGAAGCCATTGTCTGCCAGTCAAACCCAGAGATAAGAATTGAGCTGTGCCTTATTTAAAAAACTCAGAAAGCTCATTAAAAACCTGACTTCTTCCTTAACTGACTCATTGTATCTAAGTGTCAAGGGTTATGCTATTTCATTAGACTGCGGAATACAATGGTGTTTGGAAAGATTTCATGAGAACTGCAATGCTACTAGATCCGAGATGAATTTACCATGAATTTACAATGAAGCTTAAACTTTAAGAGCCCTCATTTGCACCAGTCCCTTTTAAGGAGCTGGAGAGGGCCCTAGCAATGTCTTCACATGATCAATTTTTTTTTTTAATTAGCAAAAAGAAAGAAAAAGAAAAGAGAGAAACAGTTATGGTAAAAAGCTAAGTACTATGGATAATCGAGTCCAAAAGTATGAAAGATTAGTCTCTGCCCTAAAATATTATAACTCATCATAAAAGAGGCCTGAAGAAGTTTTTTTTTCCTCCAATTTGACCACAGTTCTAACAATGTATAAGACAATATTGGTAAAGACTTATGAAATGAGGGAATCTTTTCTTGGCTCTTAATATTTTTTAAAATGTCATCAACTTAAAGGAAAGAATGAGTTTAAATACCACTTCATAACAGCTTTTTGAATTTCAGTTTTTCTTCTCTCAGAGGGCTCACCTCAAATGTCATTAAGTTTCAGTCCCCACAAAACCTGAATTCACCTCTCAATTAGATACAGATACTTATCATTGAGTAACAAATACTTTTTTTTTTAACACAACATTGGTAGTGGAAAATATAGTCTATTTTATCTCCATTGCATAAAGGGGATCAGATCAAGTTGTGGCACAAACAATTAAACATAAAATGTCTTAAAACAGGCAGTCAGTGCAATCACACATTTCACGTGTTAAGTCTAGGTCTATGGACCTCCAGTGTTCTGTGAGTCATCGCTTAAGTACACCAGTAGAGTGATACAAAACTTTCATCACGGGCTCTACAATTAACAAAGCTCCCACATCCCCATTTCCTACAAATCAAATTCAAGAATGGGTATTCAACAGCAACTAATTATTGCCTATCTCACAGTAATTTCTAATTTTTCTAATTATGGAACAGGCTGCTCTTTTTATGTAAATGATAATCCTACTTATGTGACCACAGCTTTCTGTTGGTGAAGACAGATGTGCTGGAAAGCCCTCTACACGCTCCGATTGGCGCCCTCTTGCACCCAAAGACAAAAGGCAGGATGGTGATGAGGTTTAAAGTGTCCTTCTGGGGTCATGAACTAGGTTAAAAGCAATGGCCTGCAGAAGTATTAGCCCCTTAATTCTGATCTCATTACTCCAGGATCCCAACCAAATGAGCAAACGGCCCACCTTGCTCAAGAGACAATACACAGAACACATCCAGAACCAACAGAAACATACTCTGAGGGATAAGTAAGTGGGGTCCGTTTAATCATAGTGGTGCTTACGGGGTCCGTTTACATTTTCCTCATTGCTTACTTATTTCTGTCATTTCTCCCACTCCAGCAAACACCCCACAATTACAGGCTTACACTGCTCCTTACAGATGTCTGAAAAAAACTCATAAGCACATACTTGGCCACTATTATAGTACTTCTATTAATAAAAAGTCGCTTCTCAGACACTCGCAACCACAGTAACTCCATCAATGGCCTATGCTCATCTTTTAAGGTATAAACTAATGAAACATTTACAAATACAGAAAATGTACGTTGGAAAACCACAGGTGAACTAAGCCATGGGTCAAGATAGGAAATAATAACTTGTCCTCTCCATTTCTCTTTATTGCTTTCCTCCATGTTTTTTCTTCCCCTCCTTGCTTTGACTCTATACAGCTCTGCCTTTGGCCTCCAAACTCCACCTTCATTTTACAATGTCTATGAGAATCACAATTTAGATAGATTTAGGCAAGTGGTTCTCAATGAGCCACAAACACACTTCCAGTAAACTCAGCCTGGATTTGGGAGGCACCTAAAACCCAATTCTCCATCAAAGCATTTGGTTACTAAAACAACAGCAACAACAAAACCAGTTACCTACCCTTTCCAATCTCACTCCCTCTGGCCTCATTCAGGTTACAATTTCATTCTTGGTCTGCTGCTTTATATTTGAAACTAGTCTCTGCTCAACCCACCCCTAAACACACACACACACACACACACACACACACACACACACACACACACACACACTTCAGTCAGAATAATCTTTGTAAAAGAGTCAAGCATTCAGTCTCCTTCTTGCTTAAAGCAATACAGTGACCCCCGTGCTATGATCTACAGAATAAGACCCAAGAATCTGACTGTGATGTGTCAGTCCTTCCACAGCCAGGCTCCCCCTACCCCCTGCAGGCACATCTCACAGCTCAAGCTCACAGGACCCCCACATTAGCCATACTCTCATGAGGCTAACTGCCTTCCCTGGTGGCTCAGTGGTAAAGAATCCTCCTTCCAATGCAGGAGATGTGGGTTTGATCCCTGGGTCAGGAGGGTCCCCTGGAGGAGGGAATAGCAATCCACTCTAGTATTCTTGCCTGGGAAATCCCATGGACAGAAGAGCCTGGTGGGCTACAGTCCTTGAGGTCTCAAAGAGTCGGACACACTTTAGCAACTAAATAGCAATACTAACACACGAGGTTAACTAGCCACACTCGCTCGCTCATACCTCCTAAGTACTTCCTTAGGTTTTACTCTCAGCTGCCTAGATAATTTTAAGCCATCTTTCAGGACTTGGCGCAGGGAGTCTTGAGAAGCGTCTGAGATACCCCAGGCTGCACTAAGTGCTTGTCACCTGTCCCCTCACTGCCCATTCCTCCACACTGTAGCGATGTTCATCAGATTACAGAAACGCTACTTGTGTTTCATGCTTTTTTAGAGAGATTGAGTTATGTAAGGGCAGGAACCTCTTTTAACCACGTTGTAGAATTTGAACCAAAGCAGGGCCTCACTCAGACTACCTAAGGATGTTTGTTGAATAGAAGAGAGTAGAATTAAACCTGGTCCATGTGAGGATGCTAGTGGCTTCCCAACCTGGGGCATTATGAATGGTAATCAAACCTCCAGGTGAACAAATATTATTTCCCATTGCTTCCCTAGTCCTGTGCCCGGATCGGGCAGACACGTGGTAGTGCAGGGGTCCTGTGACACGGCACTGAAGCATGACCTCAAGCTGGCGACCACAGAGTGTGAGGTGTGCTACAGAGCCATCTCCAGGGCATGCTCCCAAATCTACTGCTACCACATGCCCTCCGAGAGGAGGCTGCTCCACGGGCTTCTGGATTTGCAAAGGTGACAAAGACACAGTCCCCCTCCCATCCTCTGGTAAACTTCTTGAAAGACTGACTGATGGGGTTCCGTGTTTTCACCTTTCACTCTCTCCACCGCCCACGGCAATTTGTTCCCACCCTTTGCAATTTCTGCTTCACAACTACTCTAATGAAGCTGTTTTTTCTACAGCTACCAGTGACCTCCAAATCAAAACGACTATTGATGTCTTTCTCTTTCTGACATACCTCTTTCACTCCCAAGCTACTTTATGCCTCTATAACACTACATTTTACCTCTTAACTGTGTGCGTTTTTGTATAATGACCATTTTAATGAAGGCAATCAGATTTTCACATTGGCCATCATAACCCTGTAATTCCTATGACAAGTAAATGTTTCTTGACTCAGATTAACCCTGGAATAGCTTATCCAAAGACAATGTTATGTCCCTTCATGGAAGCCATCTACCAAGAACTCTCAACTTTAATAAGCTGACCTGTAAATGGGATGAAGGGAGATTAAATAAAATTTGGTAAAATACCCCCAATGCTCTTGAAACTGTCCTTATATTCCATAGTGATTATTCCATATTGAGGACCAAAGTGCATTACCAACTAAACTAATTCCATCTCCCCAGGGGCTACACATTCAATGGGAAGGTAAACTTGTAATCTGATATACAGCATTCAGTTTAGGTGAGGGAAAATGAGGGAAAATGAAATTCAAATGCCCAGGGAGTTCCAAAACTAAACAAGTCATCTGCATAGTCTTAAAAAAATCATAAGCCATTCTCTTTAACTCTTTTTCTCAATGACAACTTAGTTTCTTGTGTATTTCTATTTCTCCCAAAGACACAGTCACTTCTTTTCCTAGATAGAAAGTTTCTGTAAATTAATACGGGACCTCATTTTCCAGTAGCATGACTATATGTATATAAATCTAATTCCAACCAAGACATGCTCTGCTGTGTGCAGTAATCTCTTTAGCATGAGGAATTATTTAGGGGTTCCAACTGCATCTAGACTAGAATATTCTAAAGCCTATCCATCAGTTTAGGATGCCTTGCACTATCTCATCTCTTCATCAGAAGAGAACTAAATAGCTTCTAAAATGACATTGGGCTTCCCTGGTCGGAGAAGGCAATGGCACCCCACTCCAGTACTCTTGCCTGGAAAATCTCATGGACGGAGGAGCCTGGAAGGCTGCAGTCCATAGGGTCGCTGAGGGTCAGAGATGACTGAGCGACTTCACTTTCACTTTTCACTTTCATGCATTGGAGAAGGAAATGGCAACCCACTCCAGTGTTCTTGCCTGGAGAATCCCAGGGACAGGGGAGCCTGATGGGCTGCCATCTATGGGGTTGCACAGAGTCAGACACGACTGAAGTGACTTAGCCTTAGCCTTAGCCTTAGCCTTCCCTGGTGGCTCAGATGGTAAAGAATCTGCCTGCAATGCAGGAGACCTGGGTTCAATGCCAGGGTTGTGAAGATCCTCTGGAGAAGGGAATGGCAACTCACTCCATCTTGCCTGAGAGGTCCATGGACAGAGGCAGCCTACCGTCCATAGGGTCACAAAAAGTTGGGTATGACTGAGTGACTAACACTTTCACTTTTCGAAATGGCATGAGGGTGCAAATTAAACATGCTAGTTAACACACAGCTGATACAACAGTGACAAACAAAACTCAAATATTTAATACTGGCTGCATACTGAATCTTTCTTCACCTGAAGAAAGTCTACACGTGTATGTTTCCCTGTAAGTTAAATTTGTAAAGGTCTGATATTCCCTGAGAATGAATAGATAAATTGGCCCTGTGCCTGTCCAAATAGTTTGCATTTTTTCCATTCCAAACTCTATTTGTATATCTTCAATAGCATTCCTCAGAATGTTTCATACTCTATTAGGCTGGGTTTCAGAACTGTCATAGAGCTTCAGATCACCCATGTACTACAGGCATGAGATGTTCACTTTCCCATCTTTGGGCTCTTTGTTTTCTCATATAATGAATTGCAAACAGAATTACAACACCCTAGATATCTAGAACGGAAAAGGCAATGGCACCCCACTCCAGTACTCTTGCCTGGAAAATCCCATGGGCAGAGGAGCCTGGTAGGCTGCAGTCCATGGAGTCACTAGGAGCTGGACATGACCAAGCGACTTCACTTTCACTTTTCTCTTTCATGCATTGGAGAAGGAAATAGTGACCCACTCCAGTGTTCTTGCCTAGAGAATCCCAGGGACGGGGGAGCCTGGTGGGCTGCCGTCTATGGGGTCGCACAGAGTCAGACACGACTGAAGTGACTTAGCAGCAGCAGCAGCAGCAGATGTCTAGAAATACTCTGTATTTTTAAACTATGGCCCTCCTATATCTTTTTTACAAATTAGTGATATATCATTCAGTCACTGTGATCTATAAGAAACCTAAGTTTCGAGAATCCAACTTGAAGATTTTGCCAAGATTAGGAAACATTCCTTCTCTATGATTTTCTTGCCTCCAGATATGCTATGATAAAACACAAATGCCAGTGTAGGGGTCAGGAGCCTACTTTTATGGGCGATGGGACTTTCAGTTGCTGATATCTGCTCTGGATTTTAGAAATGAGCACTATTACCCAACAAGAGAGGGCTTGAGCAAAGATATCAAATAATGCCTGCTGTGTCCATGCTGTGGTCCATGCTACTGCAAGACACCCCTGGCATGCCACAGTTAGAGCTGCAGCATCAACACATCTTTAATGGAGGATGACAGTTTATCCATTAGAAAACATTTCGACACTCCAGTGGTAAAACAGTGGTGAAGTCAGCAGTAAGACCCAAATAGAGTTGGAGAAATGAAATGTAGATGATGAGGATGGTCAGCTGGGAAGGAAAGGGAGAAAAAGTTTGAATTCAAGTAAAAAGGGCATGGAGAAGCACAAAGAGAATACTATATGTCATCAACTCAAAGATGGCAATACCACCCAGTCTTAACATCTGTGTAACTAGAAGCTAAGATACACTGGGGGTTTCATAGTTCTCTCCGAGTGATCAGAGCATCTAAACTGGCAAAGAGGGCTGACCAGGCCAGAGTGGCAAGCGTGTTTATTTCACTTGTCCCAACTCTGGTCAATAGGTAGAGGCTGCCTGGATCATGATGTTGAGAATTCCGAGGCTGTGTCTTAGTGTACAGATAGCTGGTTCCATAAAGAAACAGGCTGTGATGGATGAGTGATGTCTGCCTGAGAAGGAATGAATATCTACAGGATTACCATGAATTTGCCATCCCCAGCCTAGGCTGTTTGGATTGAGCGAGACAACTTAGGATAAATGATTTACCCAGAGGTAAAGGGTTTGATTGTCTCAGTCTGAAACTCTGGCTAAGTAATCTACTCATAGAATTACTAAACATGAATTTAGAATTAAAAAAAAAATGATACAGATGATCTTATTTACCAAATAGAAATGGATTCACAGACTTAGAGATTCAATTTATGGTTACAAGGTGGGGAAAGGTGATAAGGGAAAAATAGTTAGGGAGTTTGGGACTGACATGTACACACTGCTACATTTAAAATGGATAACCAGCAAGGATCTATTGTAAAGCATAGGGAACCCTGCTCAATCTCCTGCTGCTGCTGCTGCTGCTGCTAAGTCGCTTCAGTCATGTCCAACTCCATGCAACCCCATAGACGGCAGTCCACCAGACTCCGCCGTCCCTGGGATTCTCCAGACAAAAACACTGGAGTGGGTTGCCATTTCCTTCTCCAGTGCATGAAAGTGAGAAGTGAAAGTGAAGTCACTGAGTCGTGTCCAGTTCTCAGCGACCACATGGACTGCAGCCTACCAGGCTCCTCTGTCCATAGGAGTTTCCAGGCAAGAATACTGGAGTGGGGTGCCATTGCTCAATCTCCTGTAACAACCTAATTGGGAAGATAATTTGAAACAGAATACATACATACATACTTATTATTGAACTCTTTGTTGCACACCTGCAACTTACAACAAGGTTAATAAATTATACTCCAAAATAAAACAAAAAGTTAAAAACAGGGAGAACTGTCAGCTTGCTGATAAATTCTATTCTGAAATAAAGGGACAACTTTTTCTTCCATTTTATAGACTATGAAGATGCCTTAAGAAGATCTGAAAGGAGAAAAATACTAGCCAAA
This sequence comes from Neotragus moschatus, assembly GCA_006410615.1. Taxonomy (NCBI): domain Eukaryota; kingdom Metazoa; phylum Chordata; class Mammalia; order Artiodactyla; family Bovidae; genus Neotragus; species Neotragus moschatus. The sequence goes on along the minus strand of SJYA01001833.1, from coordinate 653,195 downwards.
ATAGGTTACCATAATCAAGAATATATGAGTTGGAAGTGTGCGTGAAAGTCTACGTGTGTAAATTCTTCATCCAGCCCTAGAAAGTCCATTAAGTGAAACAAAAACAAACAATTGAGTAATAAACCTTAAAGGAGCATTGTTTTAACAACAGTTTTAGCCTTATTAAAATATATATCAATTGTAATTTTGTTTCAGTTAGAAAAGGCAAGGGCATCCCAGGTGAAGCTAAAATGTAAAGAACCCACCTGCCAATGCAGGAGACATAAGAGATGAGGCAGTTCCCTGGGCTGTGAAGATTTCCCTGGAGAGGGGCCTGGCAACCCACTCCAGTATTCTCGCTTAGAGAATCCCAGGGACAGAGGAGCTTGCTGGGCTGCAAAGAGTTGGGATGCAATTGAAGCAAACTAGCACAAACGCAGAAAAGGCAAAAGCCCGTGTCTCACGTGTGCATAGTGGGGTGAAAGAGCATGCCTCATCAGCAATCGTCAAATCATTTGTTGAACAACCATTTCTTCACACTCAGCTCCCCGTATTCTTCTTGCATAGAATAATGCTTCCTGAGAAAAGAATTTAGTGACATATGCTCCAAAGAGAACCACAGAGCCCCTGGAGCTCATTAATCCTGCAACCTTCTATGAGATGCTGGCCTGAAATGGTTGGAGTTCACTTTAAACCAGACTGAATTTCAAAGCAAAGGGCTCTGAGGTGACAAACAGCTCATTAATTCAGAGTGTAATTCAGTGACAGGAGAATTGTTTTAAATGCACAATCTAAAACAATTTAAATTCACATTATGATTATAAGCAAAACTATGCACTTCAAATGTGAAATCTGGATATGTAATCTACCGATAAAACTAATGAACAAAAATTTAAAAAAAGAGGGGACTGTCATCTTACCAAGAAATGCTCATCAACCTGCTTTTTGAAGTGTGCTTCATTTGCATCATAAGCATTATTATGAAAATTCAACATTATGCTTCTGTGTATTGCATTGTACTGCTCTGCTGAACATCAAAAAAAGCAGGCAATACTTCCTCAAAGTGAATAAAAATGGAATAAAAAATCATGATCAAAGATAACTTCAATTCCTTGTTAATTCTACCTTAATTCCACTCCTGGGATAAGAAGTCCTCTTCATAAGTTTTCTTTCCTGTAACAAATTCTCCAGCAAGCTTCTGGTCCCTAAATATATTCCCAAATGTAATGCATGCATAAATAAACATGAATCAAATTTGCATTGCTTCTACCATAAATATGGCAGCACGTTCATAAACTCATTAGAGTTCACTGTGGAAAAAAACTCATTATGCTGGCATTAGAACATGGGAATTAACTTTTTAAAATTAATGTTACAGAAGTTGTTTTACTCTGTTTAAAAAAGTAACCAATAACAAACGATTCACTAGTACTCTCTTTGAATTTTTTCTTTTGTCTAAAATTTAAAAAATAATCATTTCTTTCAGGATGTTTATGGTGAAAAGTTATAAATAGATGTTGTCTAGTGCATCTGTGATTATATACCAATTTATTTATTTTCTATAAATTTAAAGCATCATTTTCCTAAAAATTGAGATTAGANTGAGTTTGGGTGAACTCCAGGAGTAGGTGACGGACAGGGAGGCCTGGCATGCTGCAGTTCATGGGGTCGCAAAGAGTAGGACACAACTGAGCGACTGAACTAACTACCCAGAAATTAATCCTCAAGAAGCAAGTAGGAGAGAGTTAATATAGTCAGTTCTGTCTTCTAGAATTTGACTAAACAGTATGGACAACTTGTGGATGGCATTCATAATTTTATACATTTCAATTAAAACGCTTCAGAGTCTCTGCCATCTTATGCTTAAAGAATACTAGCTTATTAGACAGTATTCATTCATTTGAGTACTGAAGAATCATGAAACGTACATAGAGTAATAAGGGGAGAATGCTTCATTAACGTGGAATTTTTTGGAGCCACTATGTGGATCCCTTTTTGCCTTGACCTTTTTGAAAGCATAACCAGCTGGACCATATCCCCAGCATCCCTGCCAGAATTTTCCTTAGGAATTATAGCTTCTTTCAGCAATGAATGAAACTGGGACACTGGGATTTTAACCAATCTGTGCTGTCAGGCACAAAGCTCTCAAGATTCTTCAGTGTAAACTATTCCCAGGTCACAGTTTTGGGAAATTCAGCATACTAGTCCTTCTCGAATGTTCTATCAGCATATTGAAAGACTCTGATAAGCACTGCAGAAAAATGTAAATAGCCTAACTATATTTAGCCTACCATTTCTCAAATATTTTTGAGCCGGGAATCCTCATTCTTTAGTGTATTTTTTGATTTGATAAGTTTTGTTTGTTTTTGCTTTGTTTGCTTTTTGTCTAATAACTACACCTTTTGGGGAATTATGTTACCAATATATTCATTTGGGAGTCTAAATGTGTTTAGCAAAAACAGAAATAGAAAACCCCATGGTAAAATCTTTCATTGTAGGCTATTGGCCATATTAACATTTTTGCGATTTTTTTTTTTCTGAAGAAGCAATGCATGGGAAAGGTGAGTCAAAGGAATAATAATAACTATTATTAGTAGTAGTATTAATAGTAAGATATTGGTAATACCAAGTAATACCAAGATATTGCATGTGATGGAGCCTAGCACAGTGTCTGGCATCTGATAAGAAATAGGTAAAAATGATTAAAATGGAATTGGCATGGCAGTAGCTTCTCGAGTTTCAGTTTCTAAGAGTATGGCATAATGCCCCCTCCAGAGCAGCAGCAGTAGAAATTTCTCTGGTCTAGGGTCTGAGCAGGGTGATCACCAACTCTTAGTGATATACTGACCCTGGATACCACAACCAGCTTGGTTCACCTGAGTCAGATCCATAGGGACTAAGCTCTTATGTTATTCCCTCTCTCGTTCCCCTCACCTCCAATCAGGTCTTTAAAGCCTGGATTTCTCAAACTTGTTCCACGTGAAGCAAGAACTGAATTCCAGATCTTACGTATCAGTTTCCCTAGGGTTGAGACCAGATGAGGGCTACCAAACGTCCAGGATGCCTGTGTTTCTCTAAAACATGATACTTAATATGGCTTACCTCTTACTGTCTGTCTGCCTAGTCCTGGACTCACCTTGGATTACATGTTCTTTCCTCTGTGAGCAGAATTACTGTTCCAAATGCAAGCCTTCAGAAGTCCACCTTATTTCCTCTTCTGATTCCTGAAACTCTCCACAGGAAATGGTCTGGAGTTCTAGGGCTCTCTTTTCCCTAATGTGTCCAAAGTCCAAGTAATTAATGGTGGGAGAACCAACAGTATGAAGGGACTGATGGAGCCGAAATAAAATTGTTATAAAGGAACTTACGCACATACAACAGCAAAACTGAGCTCAACAGAGCATCTTTTAGTTCTATTTTACCATGGTAAGAGAAGAGTCAGGTTTAAAAAATCAATCTGTCTTTATCATTCATTCACTCAAATAAATGTATATTCTCAAAGACACACAACTAGTCAATGCTTAGAGAGGATTTATTAAAGCACTGTTAAAATTTGTGCCTCATTAGGGAGGGCATTCCCTGGTGGCTCAGAGGTTAAAGTGTCTGCCTCCAATGTGGGAGACCTGGGTTCCATCCCTGGGTCGGGAAGACCCCCTGGAGAAGGCAATGGCACCCCACTCCAGTACTCTTGCCTGGAGAATCCCATGGACAGAGGAGCCTGGTAGGCTACAGTCCACTGGGTCGCAAAGAGTTGGACACGACTGAGCGACTTCACAATGCCCATTATCCTAAATCCACTGAGCTTTAACAATGACTAATACAATCCTTGGAAGAAAAGTTACGAACAACCTAGATAGCATATTCAAAAGCAGAGACATTACTTTGCCGACTAAGGTCCCTCTAGTCAAGGCTATGGTTTTTCCAGTAGTCATGTATGGATGTGAGAGTTGGACTGTGAAGAAGGCTGAGCACCGAAGAATCTGCTTTTGAAGTGTGGTGTTGGAGAAGACTCTTGAGAGTCCCTAGGACTGCAAGGAGATCCAACCAGTCCATTCCGAAGGAGATCAGCCCTGGGATTTCTTTGGAAGGAATGATGCTAAGGCTGAAGCTCCAGTACTTTGGCCACCTCATGCGGAGAGTTGACTCATTGGAAAAGACTCTGATGCTGGGAGGGATTGGGGGCAGGAGGAGAAGGGGACAACAGAGGATGAGATAGCTGGATGGCATCACTGACTCGATGGGCGTGGGTCTGAGTGAACCCCTGGAGTTGGTGATGGACAGGGAGGCCTGGCGTGCTGCGATTTATGGGGTCGCAAAGAGTCGGACACGACTGAGCGACTGAACTGAACTGAACTGAACTGAATACAATCCAAAAGATAGTAAAGTTACTACAGTCAAGGATTCTGGTTGTTCCTGAGTAGACACTGCAGTACAAAACAATCTGCAAATACAAAAATGTCCTAAAATTTTGAGATACCTGCACATAGAATGAGGAGACTTCATAAGCTATGATCATCAGCACACACTTCGCTGGTCCCTTCTCATTTTACTCTCCCTTACACTGCGTCTGCAGTGATCAGGACCCCTGATTTATACCAGTCAGAATCAATTACCCAATATCATTGCACAGGATTGAATTCATCCCTGACAAAGCATAATTTGCCCTAAAAGGGTATGAAGAGGGTATGAAAATACCACTCACACTGCTCTAGAAGGTGGTCATGCTAAATATTTGCTATCAGTATATTCCCACTTCTGGCATTTTTCTCTGAAGTTTGATTCTTCCACCTTAAAAAAAAAAAAAAAAAAAAAAAAACTAGCTGCAAGGGTAAAGGTCACAAATCGGCATTTCTTCTTAAAATATCTCCATTTAAATGCAAATTTTGGCCTTTATTCCTACCCTTTAAAGAGTCATTTCATAGAAATGCAAAAAGTAAGAGTAAATTTGTTTTTTTAATATCTGCAGAGAAGCTCTCTAATGTGTTATTTAGCTTCATTTATGCCATATAAACTTTACATTTTTAAAGCTTGGTAGATTTCTTTAGGGACAAGTAATATTTTCTCAGAAAATTCAATTTTGAAAAATTTAAATATGAATAGAATGGTCTAAATCCAACTTTAAAGAAAATAGAGCCTCATAACTTTCTATAATTTGAATCACTAGAAGTTGCTACATACTTTTTATCATTATTTTTATTTAGCTTATGCCATTTACAAAACTATGGCATTCATTAGTGACAAATAACTTGAAGTAGTCTTTATTTATTATTGAAACTAAATACACTTCTATGAAGATAAAAATGTAGAGCAATAGCATTTTCTTCTTGCATTTCTAAATGTAATCACTGAAAACACCGTAAAATATTACTTAATAATGAAGTGATAGTTTTGTTCTGGTGACTAACTTAAAGCAAAATTAAAATTATTAAAGTTTTAAAAGAAAAAAAAACGATTCAGAAAATGTTAAAAGTTTCAAAGCACTAAATTAACTTAGAACTTCAGAATTACTAACAGAATTAAATTTCTCATGAAGTGAATTAGATACAGAATCATAAAAAACAGATGCGAATGTACCAAACCGTTGCCTTTTCAATGCTCCAGCAGGCAGCAGAAGAGCCGCTCTGCACTTCCAGCTGACCCCCTCAGCCCCTCTGTGAAGCGCTTTCCTCTGGAGCTGCGGCTGGCAGTCTCCTGACGTGGAGGCAGGGTTTCTCTCAACTTTTCTTCCACAGGGATGGTGGATATCTTAGCCCCCACACTGGGCAGGTTGGAAGTTCAAGGGAGTTAATACCCCTCCACCCCGACACCTTCACAACTAGGGGAAACGGAGTTAGTGGTTCACGTCTGAGCTGCTTTAGAGCTCTGCTGTCCAACGGAGGAGTCCCTAGCCAGCTATCATGTGGCTGTTTGATTTAAATTAATTAAAATTAAATACATTAAAAATCCAATTCTTCAGTCACTCTAGCCGTATTTCAAATGCTTAGTAGTCACTTGGGGATACGGTCCAGGACAATTTCCATCATCAGAAAGTCCTACTGGGGAGTGCTGTTTACAGGGACACTTCTGTTTAGAGAGGGCTGTGTGTTCCACATTTTTCTTCAGAGTCCCCAGCAGAACTGAGTCTCAGCTGTCCACAGTGCTAACCAGCTCAAGAACTTCTAACCCTTGCTGTATTTTTCCCTGTTCTCTAACTTACTCTCTGCCTCTTCTACTTCCTGGGATGATGACCAGAGAAACTACTTGCCTCCAAATCTTTGTCTCAGACTCTGCATTGTGGGGACCTCAAACTGAGAAAAGTAGCATCTCAACATTTTTGATTCACTTTAGTTAGATGAATGTCATGTTTAACTATGATGCAGACAGAGTAAGATAAATAATTGAATTATGTTTTTTATGTTCCTTCCCCCGACTTAGCCTTCTGGGCTTCATTCCTTTACTAATTTTCTAACTACCTAGCCTTCACTGATCAGACTGAAGAGGGAACAGGACAGTATCAGAGGCCAACTAGATAGGCCAAAATGCTGGATTTTAGAAGTAAGGATGATTGAAGAAGTGGATAGAAAGGAGAGAGGTAGAGAGGAGAAGAGAACGGAGCAGTGCCCTTAGGTATGGGACTCTGANCCTTCACTGATCAGACTGAAGAGGGAACAGGACAGTATCAGAGGCCAACTAGATAGGCCAAAATGCTGGATTTTAGAAGTAAGGATGATTGAAGAAGTGGATAGAAAGGAGAGAGGTAGAGAGGAGAAGAGAACGGAGCAGTGCCCTTAGGTATGGGACTCTGAAGAGATGTGTAAATAGCAGGGAGTATTAGGAAGTCTTGATATATACATCTTATTTGATGCAAGTCTCACTGTTGCCTCCTAGAAAGATCTTCAGGAAAGACCACATTAATTTTCAAGGATTTCTGGAATTATATTTCAACATCTTTTCATTGAAACACTAGTCTCAAAGGGACCCAATGAAGTCAGGTTGCATCTCCAAGAATAAAAATCTTTTCAGCATAAACGTGACATTTGTACTTCAATACCAAGCATTACTCAATGCCAGAAAACTGAAAACTTTAGCATAACAGCCTTACAGTTTGACATTAACAAAGCATCTTTTCCCAAAATTCTGGGAATTAAAATTATCTTAGAAGTTTACGTGTTTCACTACTGGCAGCATAGTTGAGGTTTAAAGGGCAACCTAATTTCTGAAATGAGTTCTATAAAGTTTAGTATTGAATTAAGTTTACAACAAATATTTCTAAACTTTAATAATTACCTTAGCAGATAACTATTAATAGTGTTAGTAGCCCTTGAACCTTTATAAAAATGAAAGTCTATGAAACTGCCCATCGCTTTATCATATAAGGGGTATCCATAAGTGAGCTTTAGGCCATATACTTTGAATATTATTATGATAGAGCTTTCACTATGCTCTCCTTTATAAAAAATTTAAGGTAAATCATGAAATTAAAAATAATAATAATGATAATAGTGGGTTGGCCAAAAGTTCATTTGGGTTTTCAGTACCAGTACTGAAAACCCAAACTTTTTGGCCAATCCAATAATAACGTGACTAAAAATGTAGGTAATTTGATCATTTGTTTCTAAATCACTATATCCCTGTTAAACATATTATTTTTCAACTTTGTTATCCAAAGAGTAAAAATAGCTTTCAAAGCTCAAAATACATTGTCAGTGAAACTGAGACACACTCATAAGTAAAAACATATACATTAACTAGTGCCCTCTCCACAGAAATCTCCCACACAAAATTATCAAGGCTCAGTTAATTTGCATTTTACTGTTCTTTTAAATTGGGAGTGTGGGGGGAACAGGAGTTTGGGGAAGTGATTACCAAAACACAAATACCCTGATAGTCCAACAGGATAGCTGAAAGAATTTTTCTCTAAACTTCCCCCACTCCTGTAAGACTGAGATTATGCTTCCAATAAGTCACATCAATAAAACTGGAAATATTCATGAAACAAATGATAAACGTCCATGCATGTATCCATTCGTTCACTTACTCATGACACCTATTAAGGATATCATTGTGTCAGCCACTGTGTTAGACGGTAAAAATCTATAGAAGTTCATTTATCCAACATTTATTAGAAACATTCTTTTTTGTTAGGCCTTTGATAGGTGTGGAGCTAAGAGTGGTCACCAGTTCCTTCCACAGAGGAAACACAAGAGTGGGAAAATCAGGTGAGAAAAGAGAGATTTCCAGTTCTGTGTGATGCAGGCCACCCCAGAGAACACACTCAAACCCACCAACCAGAGCAAAACGTGCAGATAAAATAAGCAAAACCAATCTGTAGCAGTACATATAGAGAAAAATATTTTGCCACTTGGACTAGGTACAATGTCAGTTTAAATTATTTCTAAAGGAATATTTTTAAAGGAAAAATGTACTACTTATGATGGTATCTTTCTAGCCAGCAAAGCAAAGGCAGGTTGATCTCTTGGGCCCATTTGATAAAAGAAGTACTGCTAGCTGGTCTAATTATGGAGAACTTACTGATTCTCAAATGCCTGAGGACAAGTTGTTTTCTCCTGTAGGTTAAACAAGTCCTTTCCCTGTGGATCTGGCTATGATAACCATCTCTCTGGTAATCCCCTGCCACTTAGTAACTTGACCCTTATTTCAGCCCACTCTTAACTAAATCATCACATTTGAATGTGGTTTCTCTCAATCTGCACGTTTGACATTCAATAAATCAATATCTACATTGCTTATTGATTTTTCTAGTGCTATACAATCATGCAGACATTCCATTCAGCTTAAGGAAAAAAAACAGAAATAAAGACACTAACATGCTCTTCCTAATAAGTGGAAAACAAATCCAGCATCATATTTGAATTTGCTATTTAAATGCTTTATATAAGAATCGGATTTTTTAAATCTCTATTCAGAAACAGAAAGATACCATCTCTAAGAAACTTGCCAATATTTGATATAACANCAGAAATAAAGACACTAACATGCTCTTCCTAATAAGTGGAAAACAAATCCAGCATCATATTTGAATTTGCTATTTAAATGCTTTATATAAGAATCGGATTTTTTAAATCTCTATTCAGAAACAGAAAGATACCATCTCTAAGAAACTTGCCAATATTTGATATAACACAAAGCTTCGGCATGAAAGTGTTTAAAGAAAAAAAGAAAAGACGCTAAAACCATTGCAGAAGTCAAGCACACACAGCATAACATTTCCTGATTACCATTCAGAAAGGCCCAGAGATCACAGCATGCCCAATGCAAATTTCAGTGATGCCTCTTTAAGTCTTAATGAACCATAGTGCCCTAATGAGAGGTTTCACTGAATCCCAGTCAACCAAGCATACATTTCCCAGAGAAAAGAGAAAGCTAGCAACCCACTGTATTTTAAATGGTGATATCTGTATCAACAATGTTTACAGGCTATTTTTTCTTTGGTTAAAAAAATGAAATAACTACAGTTCTATGGGGCTCACACATAAGGGTGTTGACTTAATCCAACAGAAAACTCATGTTACATCATGGCATATTCTGTGCCAATTCATTAATATTAAGAATTAATTCATTAGTTGAGCTGTTAGGAAAATGGTACTTGCATAGTTTTACATAATAAGAAGTGGACTTCCCAGGGGGTGCAGTGGTAAAGAATCCACTTGCTAATACAAGAGATGCAGTTTTGATCCCTGGGTAGGAAAGAACCCCTGGGGAAGGAAATGGCAACCCACTCCAGTGGTCTTGCCTGGAGAACCTCATGGACAGAGGAGCCTGGTGAACGCCAGTCCTTGGAGTCTCATGAGAGTTGGACACAACTTAGCAACTAAACAACAAAATATAAGAAGTACATTTTGAAATATTTAACAAAGAATCAAAGACACTTGCTCTATAGAAATTTAATGCTGAAACTAACTAAGAAAATGATCTTCTGGAAACAAAGATATTCAGTTCAGTTGCTCAGTCTTGTCCGACTCTTTGTGACCCCATGGATTGCAGCATGCCAGGCTTCTCTGTCCATCATCAACTCCCAGAGCTTGCTCTAACTCATGTCCATGGTTGATGCCATCCAACCATCTCATCCTTTGTTGACCCCTTCTCCTCCTGCCTTCAATCTTTCCCAGCATCAGGGTTTTTTTTTTCCAATGAGTCAGTTCTTCACATCAGGTGACCAAAGTATTGGAGTTTAAGCTTCAGCATCAGTCCTTCCAATGAATATTCAGGAATGATTTCCTTTAGGATTGACTGATTGGATCTCCTTGAAGTCCAAGGGACTCTTGAGAGTCTTCTCCAACACCACAGTTCAAAAGCATCAATTCTTGGGTGCTCAGCTTTCTTTTTAGTCCAACTCTCATATCCATACATGACCACTGGAAAAACTATAGCTTTGACTAGAAGGACCTTTGTCACCAAAGTAATGTCTCTGCTGTTTAATATGCTATCTAGGTTGGTCATAGCTTTTCTTCCGAGAGGCAAGCGTCTTTTAATTTCATGGCTGCAGTCTCCATCTGCAGTGATTTTGGAGCCCCCAAAATAAAGTCTGTCACTTTTTCAATTGTTTCCCCATCTATTTGCATGAAGTTATGGGACTGGATGCCATGATCTTAGTCTTCTGAATGCTGAGTTTTAAGCCAGCTTTTTCATTTTCATCCTGAGGCTTTTTGGTTTCTCTTTGCTTTCTGCCATAAGGGTGGTGTCATCTGTGTATCTGAAGTTATTGATATTTCACCTGGCAATATTGATTCCAGCTTGTGCTTCATCCAGTCCAGTTCATTCAAAAAAACATCAGTCACAGAAGTTTCTGACATTATAAAAGTTAATGTCCACACATTTTTGTTTCTTTATTAGTGATTTTGGTGAGTATAGACAGAGTGATGGGCAGATATATCCAAAGAGAGAAAGTCAGACTTAAAGGTGTTACTGTTTACAGTCTAATATGGTGTTCCAAGGTCCTCTCCTTTTTGCTTAAGACCCTCAAAGATGACTATTGGATAACTGGGACTGGAACTTCCCTTGGCTCCAAGAATAGCACTGAATACATTGCTTGTAAGATGGAACTCAACCTCGGTGACATGCAACTCTTTTGAGTATGGGCATCACTTTTTCCTTTTAAAAATAGTTCTGGACCAACACATGTTAATCATTGTAATTGTGAGCAAAAGCAGTGGAAAGAGATTCTATAAACTATTTTTTTTTATTGTCTAACCATAAAATGGAACAAAATGACCTGACTTAGAATATGTCAAAGCATACCTAGCATTCCCCAGTAGGAAGGTAATGATTGCCAGAAGGATGTAACACAGTATATATTACATCCCATGCACAACCTCACTTTTCAAGTGTCAGATATCATTTCTTTAGGGAGGTGTTTCCTGATTCCTCAAACTAGATCTGGTTCAAACTTCCTGTAACTTTTCCTTCATAACACAAGTTCTATCCAGAAGGCATTTGTACAGTTACTTAGTTCAAATTTGTCTCTGTTCCTTGCGTGGTAAATTCTGGGAGAGCAAAAGGGCCGTCTGTTTTAAATCATTGCCTAGCACAATGCCTAGTGCTAGGCAAAACATTCAAAATAAATGGTTTTGAATGAAGTAATGAATGATTATGCCATTCAAGGTAGTCCTAAAAGTAAAAGGTGTTTTGGTAATGTCTGAAATTTAAACATTCATAACATTTTACCTTCTTAAAAAGAAGCTGTATATTCAGGAATGGTCAAAGAAATATTTAGAAGCACAATAGTATCAGTTTAAATTCCAACAGCAGGTAATTAACTAAAAAATTATGGCACATCCTTAAAACGTACCAAAGTAGCATAATTATTTGCTTGTACTAAGTATACATGAACACACAGAAAAACTGTATACATACACTGGAAAAAGTAAGTGAAAGATCTGAAAGAATATCAACTATTAGCAGGACTTACCTTTAAGTTGTGAGACTACAGGCCATCTTTATTATCTTCTCTATGTTTTGCCTATTTTCCCTAAGCTTTAGATTTGAGCAACATCACTTTCATAAAAAATTTAAATTGTTAAAAGGATACCAGGAAGATGGGTTAGGACAATAACATGGGTAGAGTGTAATGTTTCTTGCCTATAATCCTTTTTTACTTTATATAAGACTATGAAGTCTTCTATAGCTATTACTAAAAAATTACTTATATATTTTGAACTACTATTAATGCATATTAAAACTGTATTCCAATACAAATCAATATGTATGCCTGTGAAATTAAATATCTAGGCTCCAACCCTTTAATAAAAGCTAATAGATTTGGAGAGAGACCAGAGCAAAGAACACGTCCAGGCAAGCTTTTATTTTGGCAAAGGAAATGCGCAAATACAAAAATAAGATGAATTCAAGAATTATTATCTATAGCACCAGGAACTATCTTCAATATCCTGTGACAAACCATAGTGGCAAAAAATATAAAAAAGAATGTATATAGGTGTATAACTGAGTCACTTTGCTATACAGCAGAGATTGGCACAATATTGTAAATTAACACGTGTAGTTCAATAAGAAGGAATTATGACTATCTATAAAATACAATCTCTGAAGTCTTTCAGGGTACAAAACCTAGATCAGAATAAAATTTAAAACTTCTTATCTATAGCTGAAGTCAGTGGCAAGGGCCCTGGTTTGTGACACTAAGGTAATGCTTAAAGTCTCAGAGAGGGGATAATATCTACCTAGAAGTTACTGTGAAATAAAACGCCCAGGCCATACCTGAAATTCAAGCTGCTTTTATTACTGTTGTAATGCGTGGGGACTGGATAGAAAAAAGTAATTTGCACAAATCATCAACATAACTGTTGCAACCTCATACTTAATGCAATTTGTATGGAAGGAGACTAACCACTGTGAAGATTGACAAGCAAATCCCAAGGATATCAATAAAGAGTNCTGTGAAATAAAATGCCCAGGCCATACCTGAAATTCAAGCTGCTTTTATTACTGTTGTAATGCGTGGGGACTGGATAGAAAAAAGTAATTTGCACAAATCATCAACATAACTGTTGCAACCTCATACTTAATGCAATTTGTATGGAAGGAGACTAACCACTGTGAAGATTGACAAGCAAATCCCAAGGATATCAATAAAGAGTTCAATAAGTCATTTGATGCCAACTTAATTTTTTTAATGTACTTGGAGTAGTCCCTGAGGGCCTTGTGGATGCCTCAAAGTAGTTCTGTAACAGCAAATGTCACAGTCGTCCAAGGACACGGGGATGCTAATGTAGCATTCTTCATAAAATAAAACCAGGTTGCTCTCCCCCTGACATCATAACAAAGACCTGATGGATGTGCACTCCGCGTGCTGAATTGATTTTTGTTAAGTCCCAGCTCTCATACTATTTTATCCTAATGTGCCTAAATAAGCAGTGTTGACTCCTTAATTTACTCATTTTAACACCAGCAGCTTCCAGAACTCCATTAACATGACGCCACATTGAGGTTGTCTGCTGAATCTGCTCACCTCAAATGTATGAAATCTGAATTTTTAAAACTGATAACACTGCCAGGAAAATTATTTCTTTTAAGGCCAATAGGAACTTGTGTATCTGCATTTTGAGTCACATCCATAAATACTTAAGTCATAGGGTACAGTGAATTAATTAGGACACCTCGCTTATTAAGAGGGTTCACGGTAGGGACAGATTACAAATGGAAACTGAAGGTCCTAAACAAGTAGTTTAATATTTTGCCATCAAAAGAAGCCACTGCAGAGACATTCACTGGAAAGAAATTCAACAAGCAGAATGCAACTAAACAGATATACGAATTCTGCCAAAAGCAAAATAGACTATTAGGGTCTGGAGTAATTGGAAATGAACAGTAAATTTTGAAAGAAAATAAAAAGGAAGTGAGGAAAAGAATTACATCGAGTAATATAGTATTTTAAAACAAATTGGAACCATACACCAAATAGAAGATTATTTTAACCAAGGCAAATTCAAAAGGAATTTCTATTAGAGACATTTGTATGATGCACCATGATGAGGCAAAACCCCTGGGGATATCATAATACATGCATCTCTTTGGGAGTATAAGAAATGTATTTCTTTAGAAGTCAGCGAGGGGTACTGTGGGTTTGGAATTGTTTCATTTATTTCTTAACTATCGGATGTTTATTTCTGAGTGTCTGGAGGTTGTATTTTATCACTCAGGGAATTGAGCTATTGTAGGGTGATATAGTCAAGGAATTTCTCTTTCCATCAAGTTCAGTGTTTTACTAGTTTTAAAAGCAGCCATTATTTTTATTGTTGCAGCAAAACCAAACACAGGCATTACTTTAGTTGTGCATGTGTACTGATAATGATAGGTGACCCGCTCTTGAGTACAAACCCCAAACTGTGACATTATAAAAGCCTGCCTCCTTATTGAAGCTTAGCCTTTTGCTCGTAAAAAGCAAGGTGAAGGTCCAATTAGCGATTCAGAGGAAAACGGGAGGGCAGTCTTTTGTGCATGGGCATCTCCATTCGAAAACCTATAATCCATAATGAGCCCTGTTTAACACGACGGATGCTTTCCTTTCAGACAAGCCCAAATACCAGGTCACTAATGAGCAAGAATTTAAAACGCCAAGGCCATGAATGAAACAGGTTATTGTGAAAATTGGCCCATATTAAGAGATTTAAAAGACTTGGCTAGTTNCATCTCCATTCGAAAACCTATAATCCATAATGAGCCCTGTTTAACACGACGGATGCTTTCCTTTCAGACAAGCCCAAATACCAGGTCACTAATGAGCAAGAATTTAAAACGCCAAGGCCATGAATGAAACAGGTTATTGTGAAAATTGGCCCATATTAAGAGATTTAAAAGACTTGGCTAGTTCTGTTTGGCCTGACAGGCCTAGCTAATTAATCAAATGCTTTGATAAGTAACTAACTTCTCGCATTTTAAAAGGGAACTCTGATCTGCCAAACTGTGAAGGAAAAGAACAATCTTGACGTTACTTAAAATATAAAGAATGGAACTTCATGGCCTTGTGCATGACCCATACTTATTTTGACAGGAGCTTCTCAAAGCTGTGATATCAGGAACACACCAATTAAAAAGTATTAGAAAATACCACATTTTTTATGCCTCTGTTACAATTCTTTATTTCATGGAGGGCTTTCTAGCAATGACTTTGGAAGCTGTTGTCACTGGTCAGATTTGTTCAGAAGAAAGACTTGGCAACAGGGTGGAGCACAAGGGATCCTGACTGCCCCTTGTCCAGCCCCACTGTCGCTGCGCTCACTAGGAGGCATCGCTGTGGTGCATGGGTAATTAGAGTGTCCAAGATTCCCTCTCTCCTGTCCTCAATTCAAAGAAAACAACACATCAGGTGTCAAGCCTTTTGTCATGCTCAGAGTAAAAACACACAGGGCAGACACGCCAGCTACAAAAGACTGACTGGTTAAGAAGGCAGCCGAGGGCCATGGAAAAGGGAAAGACTTTGCAGGCACTCACAGCAGGACTGAAATACCAGCCCCAGTCTTAGAGCCATGTGACCTTGTACAGGTCCATGAAAACACTGTGAATCTAATTTTCTTGTCTGAAAAATGGGACAAATTACACCATTTTTGCAGGGCAAATTCATCATTACAGAGAGTAACTGGAACACGATAGAAAGTGAAAGTGAAAGTTGTTCAGCCGCGTCCAGCTCTTTGCACCCCATGGACTATACAGTCCATGGAATTCTCCAGGCCAGAATACTGGAGTGGGTAGCCTTTCCCTTCTCCAGGGGATCTTCCCAAACCAGGGATCAAACCAGGGTCTCCTACACTAAAGGTGGATTCTTTACCAACTGACCTACCAGAGAATCCCTCTGGAACATGACAGTGACTCAGTAAATAGAGGGTATTTTTTCCTTCCCTCTCAGAACTTTCTGGGGCAGGCAGATACTTTGGTGACCCCTGTAAGGAAACACATCTGCTGTTTATACACCAATTTGTAGTCCCTCCCACTTGGACTCTGGCCTTTGTTATGGGAATGCTGCTGCTGCTGCT
>SJYA01001833.1:565493-633412 GCA_006410615.1 Neotragus moschatus | reverse complement strand
CAACTCTGTGCGACCTCATAGACGGCAGCCCACCAGGCTCCCCTGTCCCTGGGATTCTCCAGGCAAGAACACTGGAGTGGGTTGCCATTGCCTTCTCCAATGCATGAAAGTGAAATGCGAAAGTGAAGTCGCTCAGTCGTGTCCAACTCTTAGCAACCCCATGGACTGCAGCCTACAAGGCTCCTCCGCCCATGGGATTTTCCAGGCAAGAGTACTGGAGTGGGGTGCCATTGCCTTCTCCTTGTTGTCCAGTGGGATACTAACAGAAGCTTTAAAAATGCCTGCACACTGGAACATTCCCCTCTTAGAAAGCTCACCCTTAAAATGATCCCTCTTTGAAATCAGTTGCCACTGTGTGGCCTGTCCGTGTGGAGAAGTCACGTGAGGAGAACTGATACTCCTGTCATCGGCCAGCACCGACCTGCCAGCTACGAGCGCGCATCATCGTGGGAGAGGAGCTCCAGGCCCGGCACCTAAGCCACGCCATAAGATGCCAAGTGGAGCAGAGATAAGCCACGCCACTGGGCCTGTACAATCTGCAAAACAGTTAGCAAATTAGTGATTGCTGTATTTTTAAGCCACTAAGTTTGGGGGTGAGCTGTTTGTAATAACCAGAATATTTACCACCTTTTTATTATCTGCTACTGTTACTGACTCCCAGGAATTCTACACAGTGAAGTACAGTTGTCAGTACTCATGATTAACCTAATATTTTCTGAGGCCTTCAGAATTTCCTAATTGTTCATGAGCTTCAAACTGTTTTTGAAGATTGGCTGAATAACTCTGGATGAAATACGGAACTCCTTTTGGTCCTTATTTACTCCTGAATAAATGAAGTTTCCATAGAAGAGATTAGTATATAAACAAATTTTAGAATTTTNGAATTCTACACAGTGAAGTACAGTTGTCAGTACTCATGATTAACCTAATATTTTCTGAGGCCTTCAGAATTTCCTAATTGTTCATGAGCTTCAAACTGTTTTTGAAGATTGGCTGAATAACTCTGGATGAAATACGGAACTCCTTTTGGTCCTTATTTACTCCTGAATAAATGAAGTTTCCATAGAAGAGATTAGTATATAAACAAATTTTAGAATTTTTCATATAATTGTTAGGAATATTTATATTAGTGTTTGGTTCTATATTTTAGTTCAGTCTATCAGTCATGTCCAACTCTTTGCAATCCCATGGACTGTAGCACAACAGGCTTCTCTGTCCTTCACCATCTCTTGGAGCTTACTCAAATTCATGTCCATTGAGTCAGTGATGCCATCCAATCTTCTCATCCTCTGTTGTCCCCTTCTCCTCCTGCCTTCAACTTTCCCAGAATTCAGGTCTTTTCTAATGAGTTGGCTCTTCACATCAGGTGGCCTAAGTATTGGAATATCAGCTTCAGCATCAGTCCTTCCAGTGAATATTCAGGATTGATTTCCTTTAGGATGGACTGGTTTGATCACCTTGCAGTCCAAGGGACTCTCAAGAGTCTTCTCCAACACCATAGTTCGACAGCATAGATGTTTGGTGCTCAGCCTTCTTTATGGTCCAACTGTCACATCCATACACGACTACTGAAAAAATCATAGCTTTGACTATTATGGACCTTTGTCAGCAAAGCAATGTCTCTGCTATTTAATATGCATCTAGGTTTGTCATGGTCTCCCCTGGTGGCTCAGAGGTTAAAGCATCTGCCTGCAATGCAGGAGACAAGGTTTCGATCCCTGGGTCGGGAAGATCCCTTGGAGAAGGAAATGGTAACCCACTCCAGTATTCTTGCCTGGAGAATCCCATGGACAGATAAACCTGGTAGGCTACAGTCCTTGGGGTCACAAAGAGTCGGACATGACTGAGCAACTTCACTTTTACTTTCACTGGTGGCTCAGATGCTAAAGCATCTGCTTACAGTGCGGGATACCCAGGCTAGATCCCTGGGTTGGGAAGATCCCCTGGAGAAGGCAATGGCACCCCACTCCAGTACCCTTGCCTGGAAAATCCCATGGATGGAGAAGCCTGGTAGGCTACAGTCCTTGGCATCGCAAAGAGTTGGACACGACTGAGTGACTTCACTTTCACTTTTCTTTCACTTTAGGTTTGTCATAGCTTTTCTTCCAAGCACCAAGCGTTTTTTTAAATTTCATGGCTGCAATCACCATCTGCAGTGATTTTGGAGCCCAAGAAAATAAAGTCTATCACTGTTCCCACTGTTTCCCCATCTATCTGCCATGAAGTGATAGGACTGGATGCCATGATCTTAGTTTTCTGAACGTTGAGCTTTAAGTCAACTTTTTCACTCTCCTCTTGTTCTTTGGTTGCTCTTTGCTTTCTGCCATAAGGGTGGTACAATCTGCATATCTGAGGTTACTGATATTTCTCCCACTAAAATTCTAGAATTCCAAGACTCCCTTTCAGTCTAGTATTTTCTGAAGTCTTCAGAATTTTCTAATACATTTGATTTCTAATTTATCTAATTTCAGCAAGGTATAGCCATGTTAATTTGATTGGACCAAGAAAACTAAGCAGAAGTGAGGTATGGGATTTATAGAAAGATTCATTATAAAGAAGAGAAGAGCTCTTCTGGTACCACTCTCCCCTTTTCTAGCGTCCTTCCTACTGGAAAGGCTGATAATCCAGCAGAAATCTTAGAATATGAGATGACCTGGAGGATGAAAGTCATGTGCTAATAATATAAAAACACAGGTCCCTGGTGGCAGGTGAGCCACCACAGCAGCTCTGGACTCCTTAAGTCTCTATTTCTTTTACATGAGCATAAAAAAAAAAAAAATTAAATTAACTTCTACCTTGTATAAGCCACTATTATTTTAGGCTTTCTATTATTTGCAGATAAACAATCCTAACAAATAAGAAGTAACCTAAGTATTTCAATGTATGAAAAAAAAGGTTTGATTTTGGCCTTAATTTAAAAAACTTAAAAAGGAAAAAAAAATAACAAAAAAATTCAACAAGTCATAAATAAGGACATTTGCCATAGGAAAATCAATATATACAATTTAGAATACAAGAAGAACCCATGCCTTTTTACTAACATTTGTTTTGCATAATCAAAGACATAATATGATAGTAACAACCATAATAATACAATGGAACATGGACAAGAACAGGAAAACCATTTATCTACTGCTGAATGTTTTCAATATCTTGGCTGTGCCATTAAGCACACTTTGAGAAGATTCAAAAAAAGGAAACACATTCAAAGTGAGGTAATTTGTTTAACTGTCACAAAATAACAGCAACATTTTTTAAATTGTTAAAGTACATAGATTCTATACAGTAGAATGCAACTTGAAATTAATTCAAAAGCCCACCCAAGACATGGGTAGGAGATGAGCACGGTGGGTGTGTGTATACCACAGGTGGTCGGTAATAATCATCAACAGTTCTGTCAAAGCACCTTTTTATTTTTCAAAGGAAAACTGTAGTGAGGATCTTAAGTTTTTCCAATGATTGAAAAAAGCTGGTTTGATACTGAGCTCAACAAAAGCGACCTCACTTTCACTTTTCACTTTAATGCATTGAAGGAAATGGCAACCCACTCCAGTGTTCTTGCCTGAAGAATCCAGGGACAGCACAGCCTGGTGGCTGCCATCTATGGGGTCCCACAGAGTCGGACACGACTGAAGTGACTTAGCAGCAGCAGCAGCAACAAAAGTCAACAAAAGAGTCTGAAATGCAGTAATTGGATACACTCTCAAAAACAACAGAATGATCTTTGTTTATTTCCAAGGCAAACCATTTAATATCACTGTAATCCAAGTCTATGCCCTGACCAGTAATTCTGAAGAAGTCGAGGTTGAACAGATCTATGAAGACCTACAAGGCCTTCTAAAACCAAAACCCAAAAAGGATATTCTTTTCATAGGAGAGGGGACTGGAATGCAAAAGTAGGAAGTCAATAAACACCTGGAGTAACAGATAAATTTGGCCTTGGAGTACAGAATGAAGCAGGGCAAAGGCTAATAAGAGTTTTTCCAAGAGAATACACTGGTCATAGCAAACATCCTATTCCAACAACACAAGAGAAGACTCTACACATGGACATCACCAGATGGTCAACACCGAAATCAGATTGATTATATTCTTTGCAGCCAAAGATGGAGAAGCTCTATACAGTCAGCAAAAACAAGACCAGGAACTGACTGTGGCTCAGATCATGAACTCCTTCCTGCCAAATTCAGACTTAAATTGAAAAAAGTGGGGAAAACCACTAGACCATTCAGGTATGACCTAAATCAAATCCCTTATGATTATACAGTAGAAGTGACAAATAGATTTAAGAGACTAAATCTGATAGAGTGCCTGATGAACTATGGACAGAAGTTTGTGACATTGTACAGGAGACAGGGATCAAGATCATCCCCAAGAAAACAAAATGCAAAAAAAAGAAAAATGGCTGTCTGAGGAGGCCTTAGAAATAGCTGTGAAAAGAAGAGAAGCAAAAAGCAAAGGAGAAAAGGAAAGACTTACCCATTTGAATGCAGAGTGCCAAGGAACAGCAAGGAGAGATAAGAAAGCCCTCCTCAGTGATCAGTGCAAGGAAATAGAGGAAAACAATAAAATGGGAAAGACTAGACATATCTTCAGGAAAATTAGAGATACCAAGGGAACACTTCATGCAAAAATGGGCTCAATAAAGGACAGAAATGGTATAGACCTAACAGAAGCAAAAGATATTAAGAAGAGGTGGCAAGAATACACGGAAGAACTGTACAAAAAAGATCTTCACGACTCAGAAAATCACAGTGGTTTGACCACTCACCTAAAGCCAGACATCCTGGAATGTGAAGTCAAGTAGGCCTTAGGAAGCATCATTACGAACAAAGCTGGTAGAGGTGATAAAATTCCAGCTGAGCTCTTTCAATCCTAAAAGATGATGCTGTGGAAGTGCTTCACTCAACATGCTAGCAAATTTGGAAAACTCACCAATGGTCACAGGAGTGGAAAAGATCAGTTTTCATTCCAATCCCAAAGAAAGGCAATGCTAAAGAATGCTCAAACTACCGCACAATTGCACTCATCTTACACGCTAGTAAAGCAATGCTCAAAATTCTCCAAGCCAAGCTTCAGCAATACGTGAACCATGAACTTCCAGATGTTCAATCTTGTTTTAGAAAAGGCAGAGGAACCAGAGATCAAATTGCCAATATCTGCTGGATCAGGGAAAAAGCAAGAAAGTTCCAGAAAAACATCTATTTCTGCTTTATTGACTCTCAAAGCCTTTGACTGTGTGGATCACAATAAACTTTGGAAAACTCTTCAAGAGATGGGAATACCAGACCACCTAATCTGCCTCTTGAGAAATCTGTATGCAGGTCAGGAAGCAACAGTTAGAACTGGACATGGAACAACTGACTGGTTCCGAATAGAAAAAGGAGTATGTCAAGGCTGTATATTACTCTGCTTATTTAACTTATATGCAGAGCACAGCATAAGAAATGCTGGGCTGGATGAAACACAAGCTGGAATCAAGACTGCCAGGAGAAATATCAATAACCACAGATATGCAGATGACACCACCCTAATGGCAGAAAGTGAAGAGGAACTAAATAGCCTCTTGATGAAAATGCAAGAGGAGTGTGAAAAGTTGGCTTGAATCTCAACATTCAGAAAACTAAGATCATGGTATTCCAGTCCCATCAATTAATGGCAAATCAATGGGGAGACAGTGGAAATAGTGAGAGACTTTATTTTGGGGGGCTCCAAAATCACTACAGATGCAGACTGCAGCCATGAAATTAAAAGATGCTTACGCCTTGGAAGGAAATTTATGACCAACTTAGATAGCATATTAAAAAGCAGAGATATTACTTTGGTGACAAAGGTCCATCTAGTCAAGGCTATGGTTTTTCCAGTAGTCATGTATGGATGTGAGAGTTGGACTGTAAAGAAAGTTGATCGCTGAACAATTGATGCTTTTGAACTGTGGTGTTTAAGAAGACTCTTGAGAGACTCTTAAATTGCAAGGATATCCAACCAGTCCATCTTAAAAGAAATCAGCCCTAAATATTCATTGGAAGGACTGATGCTGAAGCTGAAACTCCAATATTTTGGCCATCTGATGGAAGAACTGGCTCATTTGAGAAGACCCTGATGCTGGGAAAGATTGAAGCAGGAGGATAAGGGGACGACAGAGGATGAGATGGTTGGATGGCATCACCGACTCAATGGACATGAGTTTGAGTCAAGGCTGGGAGTTGGTGATGGACAGGGAGGCCTGGCGTGCTGCAGTCCATGGGGTCGCAAAGAGTCGGGAATGACCGAGCAACTGAACTGAACTGAACTGAACTGATACTGATCTCAAACTTAGTGACAGATTGAAATACAGTTTCACAGTGAAAGATGGTATTTTTCAACAAAATATTCAGTTGCCTCAATTAGATAAACATTTTACCTAGGAAACAAAGTCCACTCGTTTTCCTAACAATCATTGAAAATACCAGCTGAGAAGAGATTTTAAGTTCCCTAGACCCTACAATGCCACAACTCTCGTAGTATCATGAACACAGCTAGGAGGCTGTATAGACTGCAGCAAGAAGAGGGAGTGAGGCTGCCAGGAATGACACTGGAAAAAACTGCCTGACCTGTTCACCATAAGGTACATTATATAAATTAAACTTACTACACCAAAAAGACTTACATATCCTAAAATTTATTTTAAAGGAATGCAAGACAGAAATAGTACTCATAATTAAAATCACTTTATTTATAATGAGTGAATTCCTGACTTTTTCTGTTCACTTTCTTTAGAGATATTTTCTTAAAACTTAAGGCAAACTTCTGAGCTGATCATCTTTTTGAAACAATTATCCAGTTCTCATTGGAAATGTATCTTAAGAGTTTCAATAGCTATAATTTTCTCACTGTTTTTCAACAAAGCTTTAAATCTATTCACAACTCTTAAATCATCCAAGGATAAGTATGTCACATTTCCAGTCAAAGTTTATTAAGGTTTAAGGAATAGAACCCTTGTTTTATACAAGAAGGTAGGTAATGGGATTCTAAATGCACACTGGTATTCATGCCATGGTCTTTCCCATGGTCACATAGGATTGTGAGAGTTGGTCCACAAAGAAGGCTGAGTGCTGAAGAAGCACGGTGCTTTCGAACTGTGGTGCTTTCAAATTATGGCTCTGGAGAAGACTCGTAAGAGTCCCTTGATTGGAAGAAGATCAAACCAGTCAATGCTAAAATAAAACAACTCTGAATATTCATTAGAAGGACGGATGCTGAAGCTGATGCTCAATACTCTGGCCACCTGATGCAAAGAGCCAACTCATTGGAAAGACCGTGATGCTGGGAAAGATTGAAGGCAAAAGGAGAAGGGGGCAGCAGAGGATGAGATGGTTAGATAACATCACTGACTCAATGGACATGACTTTGAGCAAACTCAGAGAGAGTGGAGGACAGAGGAACCTAGCATGCTACAGTCCATAGAGTTGCAAAGAGATGGACATGACTTAGCGACTGAACAACACCAATTCATGCCTCCAGAAAATGTTTTGGTGCAACATCTTGTTCAAAGATATGAGATAGTAAATATTTGTATATTTTTGTATCAATAAATAAACATTTGAACCCTAAGCTGAGTATTAAACATCTATGTAATGTATAAAATCAAAGAAATATATATTTTAGTGAAAGGCCAAATCTAAAGCACTTATGGGATATCTCTACTAGACAGAAGTCCCTGTCAATAGAAGTGTTGCTTTATGCACAAGTGTGCCAATAAGCTGGGAAGTGCCAGAGGGACTCCTGAACAGCCTGACCTGCATGGAAGCTGACAGTGGTCTTGAGTGTTCTCCTTAGATTTGTATGTGATCAACCTGAGCATAAAATGGAACCACCTGAATCAAATTGGACTACTCGGCCCCTCCATTATTCTGCTAGCCCAGAATCATGCCTTCAGATGTGAGCTGACTTACAGAAAACAAGAGAGAACAGAGGAAAGGGGGGAGACACTTCAGGGAAATATGCCGTCTGTCACACATGATGGGAACTCTGGCTCTCAACCTTGGCTGCACATTAGAATCACCTGGGAGCTTTTAAAAATCCAGATGCCCAGGCTGCACATAAGACCAATTAAATCAGGATTTGGGGGAGGTGGGGCTCAGCATTTAGGACTGTTTCAAAAACTCCCCAGATGATCCCAGTCATTCTGTCTGACCAAACTCTCCCTGAGCTATTGGCAGCTAGGAAAATCATCAAGAAAACAAGGAAAAGGAAACACGTAATTCCCCCTAGTGAAATTGTGTGATTGTGAGCACACAATCTTAATTCCTGACTGCCAGATTAAGATATTGACACAATTATGCATATNATTCTGTCTGACCAAACTCTCCCTGAGCTATTGGCAGTTAGGAAAATCATCAAGAAAACAAGGAAAAGGAAACACGTAATTCCCCCTAGTGAAATTGTGTGATTGTGAGCACACAATCTTAATTCCTGACTGCCAGATTAAGATATTGAAACAATTATGCATATTTGATTGGACTGAAAAAAGGAGCCATCATTTTATTTTAATTTCTCCAACTGCTAAAAGAATAACGTATTCCAATGTCAATATGCCAAATCTAAAACAATTCATATGAAAGGCATCTGTTTATGAATTTTAGCAAGATTGGAGAACTGCCAAAGCATGTTTTCCAGCAGATCTAGGAGGCTGAGCAGGTAGTAAGCTTAGCTGGCATGTAGGGCCTTGTGTTAATGAAAACATAGAACTCTGGTTTTCTAACTATTCATAATTGGGAAATTAGAGTTTATGGCTCCGGAGGTTTTTCATGCACTTCACCTCATCTGGGCATAATGAAAAACTGACACCTAGGTACCCAAGCATCATGTGAATAGTGTGTAAATGCTGTACAGAGGCACAGCTGCTCAACCAAATGAAGAATAAAAACACAGCAACACACGGTGAATATGTAAGAAAAATTCCCATGAATCAATGCACTCAGGCATACTACTGTAAATCCTTAAAAAAAACACAGGAATCTTTTCCCATGGAATACCCAAGGGTAACCAGTATAACAAAGTGGTTAATGACAACACAAGATGAAAATAAACATCACAGNTGGTTTTCTAACTATTCATAATTGGGAAATTAGAGTTTATGGCTCCGGAGGTTTTTCATGCACTTCACCTCGTCTGGGCATAATGAAAAACTGACACCTAGGTACCCAAGCATCATGTGAACAGTGTGTAAATGCTGTACAGAGGCACAGCTGCTCAACCAAATGGAGAACAAAAACACAGCAACACACGGTGAATATGTAAGAAAAATTCCCATGAATCAATGCACTCAGGCATATTACTGTAAATCCTTAAAAAAAAAAACACAGGAATCTTTTCCCACGGAATACCCAAGGGTAACCAGTATAACAAAGTGGTTAATGACAATACAAGATGAAAATAAACATCACAACCCCACTCTGTCTGGATTCATATTACTTAGATGAGAAGTTAACACATTCTAGAAAAGCTCACTTAATTACACTGGTGATGAATTATCTTTCCCTTAGCTTAGCAGACATGACTTAGGCCTAACTCTCCTGACTTGTGAGTAAGCTGAGCCAGCCACAGGTTCATCTAAAGACAGCATAGAAGCTGTAGCTTTACAGATAAGCTCCTTTTTAAAAAGTCTAGCAAAGAAACAAGAAAATGGAAGATGAATTAATTCCTAATCCCACTACCTTCAGATACCAAAAGAGTTGTATCCGTTATTAACATCTCCTTTTAGAAATGAGAGTGTGGGGTCCCTCTAGATCTATGGCTAGCAGGTAGAAATCAGCTTTCATAGGGGCAAACTTCTTAAAAGGTTTTCAGAAGCTGCTTAGAAGCTGCACTAATGTCCACTCTGCTGTCCAAATCAGAAGCCCAGGCAATGTCACTATACCCTTCTCCTTCCTGGAAACCTCACTCATGTCTTCCCTTCCTAAATCCTCAGTGTCCCCCAGAGAAATCCACTCTGCTCCCTCTCACTAGCAGCTCTTCACAGTAATTATCAGAATATCTGGTGTAGCTTCCTTGACCCTGGGTTTACTCCTATTCAATCCTTTTACCACAGGCATAGGAAGCTTTCTAAAATGCAAATAGTGATGGGCTCTCCTTCATAAACTTCCCAAGGCCGTTAGAATGGGAAAGCTGAATCCACAGCATGGTTCACAGGGCCTCCATCGTCCCAGTTGCTTCTGCCTCCACTGTCCATCGTGAAGTTCATGTCCCGGCTGTACTGGTTTCTCTAAGCTGGAATGAAGCCTCTGGGCCTTCAGACATGCTGTTCCCTGTGCCTGGAACCATTCTCCGCAACCCTTTCCCACTTCGGCCTTGTTATTTTTTAATATTTTGCTTAACAGTCACTTTCTCAAGAAAGCTTTTTCTAATCCCTAAAATCAATCAGATCCCCTGGCTCAGGCTTAGCACCTGCACGCCCCCCACTGTAACAGTCAGATGTAGTGTGCACAGATTTGCTTAATAGCTTTGTGATCTCCGTTGCTGGCTATGAGAAGCTGTAAGAGGGCAGCGGGGTGTCTGTCTCATTCATGATGGTATGCGTAGGGCCTAGCTATGTGTCTAGTCTGTCAGTTTCCAAGGTAATACTCTTTTGAACAAATAGATGAAACTTAGACATCCTTTTGTTGTACATTGTCTTTCTTATCAATAAGTTTTGCAAACATACCTCAGAATACAAGATGCCCAGGTTAAAATTTCAACGGATTAGATTTTCATTAATATACAATGAAGATGGCAATCTGCCTTGTAGAATAGTTGTCAAGATTTCAGAGATAAGGTATGTCTGGTGACACGTAACTGGTGTTCCGTAAGCTGGGAACCATGACTATCATCACCATCTCTGCAGGCACCTCTGAAGAAATCCAAGGAAGAGTAACGTAGAAACTCTCTAAATATCAATATTGTTTGAGATAATCACATACGTCTGTTTGCAACACTATAGCTGTACTTCCCACTTTGGATTAATAAACACATATCCTTAAATATGATACTTTTTGGTATAATTTCTTCAGTGTGCCTTCATCCAAAAATTGTGTACTGACTGGCCTTCTGATACGTGCATGCTCCATGGTAGTAGCATTCCTTTGTGTAAAACTGAGTATTTTAGCATGCAGCATTCCTATTTTCTCCTGTAAGTAGAGTCATAATATGCTCATGTCAAAATCTTGAACAATTGTGTGACTATTCCAGCCAGAGAACACAGCTACAAAACCTGAATGGAACCATATATTGCTGCCCTTCCTTTTCCATACACAAGCGCCTTCAGGGGGATACACGGAGAACCAAAGGTGAAGACAGGGACCCTCAAAGTTAATAAAAGAACCGCAGCCACTCTTGACTGATACTAGGAATCTGTCCTTTCCTACAGATGGAGCACATATTCAAACTTCTTTGTACTTCAAAAACTTTCCCTGCCCCATCCACTCCCAGGCCCATTACCCTGACTGTGAGTACCTCATTAGTGTCAATTTGTCATAAACTTTTTCTTAGTGTCTGCCTCTGTGCCTCATACAGTGGTCTCTGGAAAAGAGATCAATAAAGGTGTGTAAACTAATGAATTGATGAATGCACAGTTGAGAAATGATTGTTCTCTCTTTCCGTGAAAATGAAAGTGTTAGTCACTCAGATGTGTCCGACTCTTTGCGATCCCATGGGCTATAGCCTGCCAGGCTCCTCTGTCCATGAGGATTTTCCAGGCAAGAATACTGGAGTGGTTTGCCATTCCCTTCTCCAGGGGATCTTCCCCACCTAGAGATCAAACCCAGGTCTCCTGCATTGCAGGCAAATTCTTTACTGTCTGAGTCACCAGGGAAGTCAGCTTTCTTTCCACAGATTGTGACAAAATAGCCCCAGGTGAGCATGAGCCCGTGGGAAGTATGGCAGATACTTTGGGTGGCACTCTTCAGTCTCCCAGCTGTTTTTGTTTTAGCTCTGATTTTGTTCCAGTTGCTTTATCTGCTTCTCTTTGCACTGGGGTCTTTCTGAAGCTCCAAAGACTACTGTGCTCATGTGCATTGCAGGCCAGACCTGTCAGGAAAAGTTCCATTTCCAGCCCCGCAGCACTCAGCCAACATCTGAAGAGAATCGGTATATAAATACACCACTTCCCTCACCCTTTGGATAGAATAAGTCTGAGATAGCTTTAAATCATCTCAAAGAATTCTACTTACTGCTTCCCCCTGGCCGACTTATTTCTCACTCCCCTCTCAGTAATTTATGAACTTCCTAAACTTATGACTTACACCTTGACATGAGATCTAGTTCTAAAGGAAACTCTAATTAAGACAAAAAACAAACAAACCACAAAACATAAAAGAAGAATATAGAAATTAACATGTACTCTAGGTAAGAAAGTCAGAAAGATTACTTTGTCAGGCTGCCAAAATGTATAAGTCTAAATAAAATTTCCACTAACTTCCATGTATTATAACTTACTAAATTGTGTACTCTGATATAAATAAGACAACACAGTGTACACATCCTTGACAAGCAGTTTTCAACTTTAGACATGTATGAGCCACAGGAGCAATGTGCATTGTAGAAATAACTAAAACATTGGTCATGGGCAAAGTGTCCTTAATGAGAGCATTGGCTCTCTGCCACAAAATGTTTCTTCAAACATGATTTCAAATGTGATATCGCTCAAAACCAAAAAAGGAGTGCAGTTTCAAATACATAAAATGCTCTAATGGTTATATTTGCTTAGGAACAAGTATATCAGTTAAGAATCCTAATATTCATTAGCATTCACACATCAAGCCTCCGAAACATGAGAATGAACGGAAAAAATATATATAAATTGAAAGTTCAAAATTAAAAGTTTCTTCAAAAATTAAGTTGTCTCTGAATGATGTTTTGGAAATTATGTTGCTCAGTAGTAATCTTTTACTTACAAATATTCTTATAAAATGTTAGTATATATGATTTGAATGTTTAAGGAAAATTTTACTTAGGTGAGTAGTTTTCTTTTTAGTTCAAATAACTACTAGTGCTGAATCTTTCACTTTGCACGCTGCAGTTGTTTATTTTTTAAATCATTTTACAGAAGTCAAACGCAATTGTGTTTCATCAGAAGATAGAACAGAATGATGGTTTTAAGGCCAGCACCTCACATGATATAATTTAATTCCATTACCCAATCTGTCCAGCTATTTTGACTGAATATAGTCAACAATGAAAAATACTTCAATCCCTCTCTTTAATGAATCATATGATAAGTTTCCATTCCTAACATGAGTGTGAAAAAAGAATTATTTAGATGCATCTTTAAAAATACAGTTTATGTACATATAAGCAGTATATATGCATATAAATGGAAAAACATGAAAGCTGCTTTGTTATAGAAGAAGTGGGTCTTTTAAAAGTTAAGGAAGTGTTATATATTTATATGGATGAAAGAATAGAAATATAAAGTAATTTGTAGAATATTAAGTAATACACCAGCTTCTAAAAACTTTTGAAGGTCTTCAGTAATTTAACTTATTTACTTATTAGTACCTTTATAGATTGGGAGTCTTGCTTCATAACATGTATCCTACTCTATTTCAAATTCCTCAATTTTTACTTTTTAAGCAATATTTTTGCTATTGTAAAATCAAAAGGAAAATGCAGATGTCTGGAAAACAGAGAAAATGAAGGGAGACTGGGACCATGGGATTTTGGGGTTCCATATCTGGGAACTTACTCTGGCAGACATCCTCTCTTCTACATCTTAAATCCCTCACCATTTATTTTTCCCCTTTTGATAAATCCTCCTTCTTTCCTTTCCCCCCAAAAACCTACCATGTTATCACTCTGTACATTCACTGACAAATTTCTGAAAGGAATAGCGAACTGAAACTCAGCTTATGGCTCCTTCCATCTCCTGTGCAACCCCTCAGAGTGTGGGCT
The DNA here is from genome assembly GCA_006410615.1 of Neotragus moschatus. NCBI lineage: Eukaryota > Metazoa > Chordata > Mammalia > Artiodactyla > Bovidae > Neotragus > Neotragus moschatus. Next base: position 619,504 of record SJYA01001833.1, on the reverse strand, counting down.
CTAAGAGCCTATCAGTTAACACCTTTTATCTGCAAAGGACAGAAAATCAAGCCACCTGTTACAGAACAAAATAAAACATACTGGCTCTGCAACCGAGAAGTGGAACTGTCAGTCTGGATTTAGGCACCACCAGATAAAGACCCTCCAACAGCATCACCAAGAAATCTACCGCTGTTTACTTTGTGGCTCTGTTTTCTCTATTCAGTTGATCAGGTGGACAAACAGTGAGTGGAAGGTTGGCTCCCCAGAGAAAAACTGTGACGGAGTTTATTAATACTGGTTATTTCAGAAGTCACCAACCCTCGGGCAACTCTAGTGCCTCCTTCTTTGTCTCTTTTTCTTTCTCCTCATACTCACCAGTGAGATCCAGGATACTACTCAGCTCTTAAATTCTCTGCATCCTTCATTTTACGTTTGTCTGGGGCTTCCCTTGTAGCTCAGTCGGTAAAGAATCTGCCTGCAGTGCAGGAGACCTGGGTTCGATCCCTGGGTTGGAAAGATACCCTGGACAAGGAAGCGGCAACCCACTCCAGTATCCTTACCTGGAAAATCTGAAGGACAGAGGAGCCTGGTGGGCTGCAGTCCATGGGGTCACAAAGAGTTGGGCATGACTGAGTGACTAACACTTACTTGGAGGTCTTCCCTTGACCAAGTTCTTATAAACAGATATCTGTCTTTTCAGCTCTTGACTCTTTTCCTTCCATAAACTCTTGCTAAGCACCTTCACTTCCCCATAGGCTTCTGCTATCAACTCTGTATGGGAGACTTCCAAGCATACATGTGAAATTGCAAGTTACCTCCAGTAATGGGCTAAATCGTGTCCTTCCGAAGAGTCACACATTGAAGCTCTAACTCTAAGTGGAATGGTATTTGGAGATGAGGTCTTTGGGAGTAATTAGGTTTAAATGAGGTCCTAAGGGTGAAGCCCTCACAAGGGGATTATTGCCCCTAAAAAGAGACATCAGAGGGCTTGCCTCCTTCTCTCTCCACATGTTAGAACACAGGGAGAAGGCAGACGTCTGAATCGCCTGGCATGTTGATCTTGGATTTACCAGTGTACAAGGACAGCAGTCCAAGAAAGATATCTCCCAACTTTAAATCTTCACTTCCACTTGTCTGTTGAATGTCTTCCACACGACTGTCATCATAACTATTACCGCAAACTCAACAAACGATGACCTACATGCCAAATCTGGCCCAAGGCTACTTTTGGAAATGAAGCTTATTATGTCCTAACCATGTCCATTCTTTCATGTACAGTGTATGGCTGCATTAACGTTACAAATGCAGAGTTAAATAGCAGCAACGAAAACCATATGGTCTGCGAAGCTTAAAATATTTACTATCTGGCCCTTTCTTAGGAAGATTTTCTGATCTTTGCTTAGAACAACAGTTGGTTTTCTTAGCAATAGATCAGAATCCCATGGGGGAACTTCCAGTAATCTCATAGTCTCACCAGTTAAACTATGATCCGGTTCAACCAAGGCATCAGGATTTTTAAAGGCTCCCAGATGATCCCAATGTGCAGCCAAGGTGAAGATTCACTGCTAGGGAAAAAAAAAAAAAAAAAACCTCTGTCCTGAATCCCCAATCTTTGGTATTAATGTCACCATTCTCCCAGGGAAAAATTGTCAGGTGCCTTTTTGCCTGCCTACTCTGTTAGCTTAATCCGTTCAGTGTTGTATTCTACTGTGTTTAGATCAGAAATCTTATTATCAATTTCCTTAGACTCAGGCCCTCATCATCATTCACTTGGCCATTTCAACAAGCTCTTGATGAATCTCTTTTTGCTTTGGTTAATCCTAGTGAGGGTCCCTAGAATTTTACTCTAAAGTCTTAATCATGCCACTCCCATAGCAAAATGGACCCTGACTTTGGACACCTTACTAAACTCTGTAATAAAATGAAATATTTTTATTTAGATACAATTTTATAGGTAGATAATAATCTACAATTAGTGATAATTTTGTCTTTATGTGTATACACAATGTATGTGCTATTACATTGGCTAAAATATCTGCCATAATGTTGAATGGTAAATTAGCATTCATTCCGGACTTGCCTCTATCTCATGGCAATACTTACTATCATTTTCCAGTGCTATTATAAGTATATTCTTTTTTTCTTCTTGAGTCCTTTCAACAGAATTTTAGGTAAGTTGTACCTTATCTACCATTTTGGTTCATTCTCATCTTCTTTTGAGATGATATATGAGGAATAAATCAGATCTAAGACTTATCTAATAATTCTCACTAAGATCTCAAATTCATCTACCTCCTTTGAAAGGTATCACTAAGAGAAGAATAAGTAAAGAAATTGAAATTTCAAGTGTTCCACTTGAAATAGAGATTTCTCTTGGTCAACCAATAATGCACAATAATACAAAAAAGATGAATAGCTGAGAATAATTATAATTTAAACCTGTAGACTCCAGGTTTGACTCATAATGAGAATGACATAATTATGTTTCCCAAAACTCTTTCCTAAAAAAACGATAGAGTACAAACCATTTGTTGAACTGGAATCAGCAGATTTCTAAGTAAATAATCTCTTGCTCCCCTTATAACTAAGCTACTCCAGTGTATGTGAAGTGAAGTCGCTCAGTCGTGTCCGACTCTTTGTGACCCCATGGACTGTAGCCCACCAGGCTCCTCTATCCATGGAATTCTCCAGGCAAGAATACTGGAGTGGGTTGCCATTTCCTTCTCCAGAGGATCTTCCCGACCCAAGGATTGAACCCAGGTCTCCTGCACTGCAGGCAGACGCTTTAACCTCTGAGCCACCAGGGAAGCCCTATACACTCCAGTGTATATATAACCCCAAATTAAATCTATTTATTTAATATGATCTTTTTCTCAGACCTGTGTAAAAACCCAGCCTCTGCTGCTCACTATAAACACATGAACTTTGGAAGTCACATTGTTTCTTTAGAGCCTCAGGGTCCTCATCCACAAGAGGGTCAATCAGAACTATATACTTATTTAAACTCCCTGTGACATTAACAGGACCAAAGAAAACAGTGATGTGGATTCCTTCTGTGTATTAAAACATTCACTACAAGTGTTATGATGTTATGATATTACTGCTTTATTTATGGAAAAAAGAAATCAAAGAAAGTTTGGAATGGGAGAAAGGGAAATTTGACCTTCAGGAAATTTGGATTTGGACTTGATCAGGTCTTATTATTTGGGCAAATAATTCCATCTCATTGTACTTTCACTGACCTACCTTCTTGAGAGTATTAAGTTCAGATATGACTTAATATAAATTCATATCCTAACAGATATCAAAGCGTTTAAGAAAGATGAAAGCACTATAAAGTCTGCAGGATCTTTATATATTCACAATAAGGACATTTGTTCTAAAAATAAAATGAATTCTGGTTGTATTCATTGACAGAGATATTTAAGACAACAACATTAAAACAATATTATATTCATATAAAGCACTAAGGTTAAGAAGTGAGAAATGTAAGAATTAAAATCAAAGAAGCATAGACTATGGGAATAGTGCTCCATTTAATCCAAGTCTATCTTCATGAACTGAAGAACCAGGGTAGATCAACACTGAAACTGGAAACAAAAATAAAATAAAGGGTGGAAAGGAACTTTTGATTGTGCTAAGAAGAACCTAGTGATTTGAAGCAAAATCAACAACTAAATGACCAACTGTAAGTGCAACCATTAAACCAAAGATCAAGTAGAATGTAAAAACATCAACTTAAATGCCTTAAGGAAAAATGACCAATTCTACATTTGGTGCTTTCAACAACAGTTTGAGATAATTAATCATAAGGGTTAAATGAAATCAGACATGCAAAGAGTTGACAGTACTGTTTTGGCACATCGTAAACACTCAGCAAATGTTACGATGCTAAGTATTGCTAATGTTATCGTTATTATGAACTCGTGATTGAATGCTATACAATACTAGAAAGAGAATCTTATTCAATGAAAAATTTGACTCCAATTTAGCTATAATATTCAGTACCTGAACAGCACCTCTAAGAATGACATTCCAATTTTGTATTTGAATTACTAGAGGGAATTTAGATATTGAGAGATAAATACATCTACACAGGGAACAGATATAGTGATATATTGTTAAGGCAAATATTTAATCTATGAAAACATCAATGTCATTTAGAAACTATTTATGGAAGCATGCATGCAAATTCCTAAATCAAAAAAAAAATCTACTTAGGAGTTTAAGGATTTTTTTTTTCTTTTCCAAAGATTCACTGCTGATTTTCTTTAAAATACATACCCCAGTTATATATCTTATTTGAAATAAGATATAACTTGACTTAGACACAATTTTCCCCAGTAAATTACTCCTTTCTGGGAAATAACAGCACACAGCTTTCATTACTTAAAATATGTTATGTAATTTTTAGGAGGTGTAAGAGCCTTAAGGATTCTGCAACATGGATTATGTCCAGATTACTGAAACTTCCCTTTTATTTGCCAAATCCCAGGTCATCTTTTCAGGGCATAGCATCTGTGATCACATTCATTTTAAGATATTATTTGCTCCTTCCTCCACACATTGAGTAAATATTCAACGTATTCACTTTCTTTTACAATTCTCAAAGTCCTAGAGCTGCAAATCCCCTCTTCTGTGCTATCTCAGCATCCTGTCCCTAGCTTTATCATCATACCCATCGTCATGTTCTACAATTATTTCTTCGATTACCTGTCTCCTTCAACCAGCACTTGAAGGGCAAGGATGACAATAATTGAGCCATCTTTGTTGCCTTAGTAAATAGCCAGGTTCCTCAACATGGTACCTATTCTCAGATGTTTGCTGAATGAATGATTATCACAGAAAGAAATGATCCTTCAAAAGATGCTGTAGCTCAAAACTTTCCACTCTTTTTGGGTACCATTTATCTCTATTGATGGGTTTTATTTACATTGCCGAACTTTAATTTTTTAGTGTCTGCCAAAAAAATAATCTATTATGTATGCACACACCAGCCAGTAGAATGTTTTATTACAAAGATATAATGTCTGTTAACTCTCCTCCATAACTTATTTCTATAAAGTTATGATATCGATTTTATTTTGAAACAAAAATTGCAAGCATTTATAGTTACCCAGCAATGAAAAGCTACAAAGCTGCTACCTTGTATTCCTCCTTATATGTTACTTCTGGCTGCCTCCAGGGTTGAGAAAGGGTGGTGGTGAAATGGCAAAGTCCTCAAATAAAACTTTAGATTATGCCCTGAAGAGAACTGCGTACAAGCACAGACTCGGAATGCAATCTCTGCTGATGCTCTTTCGGGGCTCATCTTCCAACCAATCACTCTGTTATTTAAAGCTAGTTTACCCAAAGAGGTGTTGAGACATTGCTGAATCTGGGGGTGTGGAAAGAAAGATAAGGGAGAAGAAAGGTTATATTCAGACCCAGATATCATTTTTAAAGAACCATTGTCATCTTCATGCTCATTTCTATCTAAAGGTATATTAGATGCCCTTGGGAAATAAGATTTTCTATTTGAGTTGTAACTGATAGTAACAGTCCTCTTGGGTGCTTATTAGGTATAGGGCACTATTTTTAAAATCAAAAGAATTGGTGCTTTTGAACTATGGTGTTGGAGAAGACTCTTGAGAGTCCCTTGGACTGCAAAAAGATCCAACCAGTCCATCCTAAAGGAAATCAGTCCTGAATATTCATTGGAAGGACTGATGTTGAAGCTGAAACTCCAATACTTTGGCCACCTGATGTGAAGAGCTGACTAACTGTAAAACACCCTGATGCTGGGAAAGATTGAAGGCAGGAGGAGAGGGGACAACAAAGGATGAGATGGTTAGATGGCATCACTGACTCAATGGACATGTTTGAGTAAACTCTGGGAGTTAGTAATGGACAGGACAGCCTAGCGTGCTTCAGTCCATGGAGTTTCAGAGTCGGGCATGATTGAGTGACTGAACTATTTTTAAAGTTTTTTTTTTTTGTTGTTGTTGTTGTTGTATGCACAAAAACTCATTGAATCCCTGCTTTTAGACATGAGGGGACTGAAGCACAGAAATGTCAGATGATGTGCCCAAGGTCAGACAGAGAAAATGGGAGATTCAGGGTCTGAGCATCTATGCAAAGCCTAACTAGCAAACACTCTGCAGTTCTACATTTTGTGACCTGAGTTGATAGCAACCGCATGCTACCATACACTTTTTCCTCCTTATAAGCCATTGCATCTTAAACCCCAGGAGGGGAAAACAAGGAGGTGTTCAGAAGTCTACTCCTTTTAGCTGTATGACATGCAAAAGTGAAAGCTGATGGGCTGTGCTCACCCACTATGGCTTGCATCATGGCATGGGGTTCAGCAAGTTTATGGGCTTTAGAATCAGAGCAACCTAAGTCTGAATCTTGGCTCTGTTACTTCTTACCTGTATCACCTTTGTGAAGTTCTTTTCATGTATTTATTTTTAGATGAATTACTCCAACTTTAATTTTCAAAATTTTTTAAAATAGCTATTCTAGGTTCTTTGCTTTCCCACATAAATCTTGTAATCAGTTGGCACACGTCTGCACAAAATTCTGTAAGTGTTTGGCTGATAGTGTTGTTCAGGTCTTCTATGTCCTTGCTGATGTTCTGCCTGGTGGTTCTATCAGTTACAGTAAGAGCAGTGTCAAAGTCCATGACTGTAATTGAAGACATGTCTGTTTCTCTTTTCAGTTCTGTTCCCTGGTACATACACATTTTGGATTATATCTTCTTTAATGAATTGATCCACTAGCAATTGTCTTTGTTCTGAAGTCTGTTTTGTCTTATATGAGTAGAACTGCTCTGACTTCCTTTGATTAGTATATATGTTGTGAAATTTTATTTATCTATTTGTTTTTGATTGTGCTGAGTTCTTGTTTTCTCTAGTTGTAGACACCAGGGGCTACTCTTTAGCGGCAGCGTGTGGGTTTCTCCTTTTAGCGGCTTGTCTTGGGGAGCACGAGCTCCAGGGTGCGCAGGCTTCAGCAGTCAGGCCATAAGCGCTCGGCAGCTACAGCTCCTGGGCTCGGCAGCACAGGCCCGAGAGCTGTGGCGCACGGGCTTAGTTTAGTTGCGCCCTGGTACATGGGATCCTCCCAGATTAGGGATCGAATCCATGTCTCCTGCATGCAGGCAGATTTTTTACCACTGAGCCACCACAGAAGCCCCTGGTTAGTATATGTTTAAAGGAAACTTCAAAATTTTAGAATAGCTTTAGATTTACAGAAAAACTGCAGAGATAAAATAGTGTTTGTATACACCTCACACCCAGTTTCTCCTATCAGTGTTCTGTATCAGTAGGACACATCTATCACAACTAACAAGTCGATGTTGGTATATTATGAGTAACCGACATCCACTCCCTGTTCAGTTTTTCTTTTTTTTTTTTCTGTTTCAGTATCCCGCCTAAGATACCAAGCTACATTCAGTTGTCTCCTGAGGGTCCTCTTGGTTATGACGGGTTCCCACACTTGCCTTGCTTTGATGACCTTGACAGTTTTGAGAAATGTTGGTCTCCTACTTTGTAGCATGTCCTCCACTTGGAATTTATCTGATGTTTTCCTCAAGATTAGATGGAGTTTATGGGATCTGGGGAGGAAGCCCACAGAGGTGAAGGGCCGTTCTCCTCACATACCAATGGCACATACTATCATCAACATGACTGATAACTAGTGATACTGACCTTGGTCTCCTGGCGAAGGGGGACTTCTGTCAGATTTTTCCACTGCATAGTATTTTTACTCCCTTTCACACTATTCTCTTGGACAGCATGACCTGATGTACAGCCCATGGTTAAAAAGTATGGAGTTTGGCTGTATCTCCTGAGGGCAAAGTACCTACATTTATTTGAAATTCTGTAGAGAATACTCTCTGTTGCTGCTGCTTCTAAGTCACTTCAGTCTGACTCTGTGCGACCCCATAGACGGCAGCCCACCAGGCTCTGCCGTCCCTGGGATTCTCCAGGCAAGAACACTGGAGTGGGTTGACATTTCCTTTTCCAATGTATGAAAGTGAAAAGGGAAAGTGAAGTCACTCAGTTGTGTCTGATTCTTCGCAACCCCATGGACTGCAGCCTACTAGGCTCTTCTGCCCTTGGGATTTTCCAGGCAAGAGTACTGGAGTGGGTTGCCATTGCCTTCTCCTTTACCTCTTATTTATTTATTCAAGCATTTATTAGTATGAATTCATGGATATTTACTTTATCCATTTCTACTCTATAATATAAACCAATACTGCATTATTTATTATCTTGGTCAAGCTTCCACCTCTGATCACTGGAAGCTCTTCATTTGGTTCATGTGCACATTTGTTTTTAAAGCATTTTCTTACTTTCTGCTCTAAATATCATTTGTGAATACACTGAGAACCACTTCAAACAATGCTACAATTTTTGCTTTCAAATATCAAACATAATTTCCAAAACCCACGTGGAGAACAATCGATTATATTCACAAAATATTAACCCTTTCTACTCCTCTTTTCACCCATGACATTCCTTGTTTCCTTCTATGACTCCCCTTTGATCTCAAGAACTTCCTTTAGCAATTTTCAGATTCAGTTTGCTGACAACAAATTCACTTGGTTTTCCTTCATCTGAGAATATCTTTATTTCACTTTCATTCGCTGAAGGACTGTCTCACTGGATACAGAACTTTGTTAACCTCGTGAAGTTATTTAAGCTATCATGGCTTTACTGAATTTTTATAATGGCTTATTTAATGTGCATAAAGGTTTTAGCAAGTTGATTGAGAGAACGTAAGTACCCGACAAATGACAAGATGATACTCACTTATGATTAGTTATTGTCTCCTCTAAACTGGCATCTAGTGAACAGATGACAAGAGCTAGTATTTGGCAGAGAGGGGAAGAAATACAGCGCATGCCTGCACTATGTAAAACAAGAGATCCATTAACTCATGGACTCTGAGTTTCTCTTTTATATGGTATTCTGCATCTCAAGTATGGTTCTTAAAATGATGTAATTCACATCATATTATAAAAAGGTTATAAAATGGTATAATCATTCAAGGGACCAATATTTGATGTGAACAGTAAGGAACTGCTGTTAATTATGGTATCCACTTGGTAGCCTATGGAACTGTCTTCTAATCCTAAATACAAGACCTAGAAAATATACAGATTTAAAAAAAAAGAAAATAAGTGAAATGTAAAATGATAACAGATAGTTAAGTCATTACCAGAATCTAGGAGGAATATTTCTTTGATTATAAGATTAGTTAAACTGGATTGTAAAGTACAACCTTGGCCTATACACACAATGACTGCCTAAATGGAGAGAGAAAACCTTTTCCTTAAAGAAATAAAAAGTAACCAGTATGTTGGACAACCATTATTTTCCTGGAGGTGAAATTTTCTTAGGAACAGCCTCAGGTTTCTTTTTGAAAATCTGATCAAAGACAATGAATCCTCTCTCCTAAGATGGCATATGTGTACACACACAGAATTAGCTTAAAATTACAAGGGATCCATGAACTCACTGAAGAACATCTAAAGACTTACAGAGCTTCATAGGTATCAGCCTAAGAGCTAGAGTTTTTCTGTGTAGGAGCCCATTTTTGAGTCACCAGAATTTATCCCCCTCCTACTTATTTTCATGGCAGCATACTGAGAAGCAAAGACATCCCTTGGCCAACAAGGTCCATGTAGTCAAAGCTATGACTTTTCTAGTAGTTAAGTATAAACGTGAAAGTTAGACCATAAAGAAGGCTGAGCGCTGAAGAATTGATGCTTTCCAACTGTGGTACTGGAAAAGACTCTTGAGAGTCCCTTGGACAGCAAAGAGACTAAACCAGTCAATCCTAAAGGAAATCAACCCTGGCTACTCATTGGAGAGACTGACGCTGAAGTTGAAGTTCAAATGCCGCCTAATGTGAACAGGTGACTCCTTGGGTAAGACCCTGATGCTGGGAAGGATTGAAGGCAAAAGGAGAAAGGGGTGGAAGAGGATGAGACAATTGGATAGCATCACTGATTCAATGGACATGAACTTGGGAAAACTCCAGGAGATAGTGGGGAACAGGGACACCTGGCATGTAGGTAGGAAACAGTCACATAGGTCCATGGAGATCCTCCAGTGCCTAAGGAAAGGACCAGCATCCTGAGAAAGAGGAGAACTCTGGAGAAACCCATGTCTCTGGGGTCACAAGGAGTCGAACATGACTTAGCAAATGAACAACAACAACAGCAGCAGCAGCAACCTATCTTCAACACTTACACACACACACACACCTGCATATTTCGTCTCTTGTTACATCTTGTCAGAAATTGCAGTCTTAGGAAAAATGGGAAAGAAGGTTTAGGGAAAATTACCATGAGCATAATCACTGGTGACCAGGACAGAGTAGCTTTCCTGAAGGTTCATACTGGTGATTGTGCTGTTTGTGGACACCATCAATTCAACAGGGGTTGTGGGGATTGAGACATGCTACAGAAAGATCCCATCTCCATCCAGCAGAATAGACCCAGATGAAAACCTCTGAAACTCTGGGGTTTCTCCAAGGTTCTTCTTTTTGCCAGGATGCTGGTCCTCTCCTTAGGCACTGGAGGATTTCCCATGGACCCATGTGACTGCTGCTTCCTACCTGAACAGTCAGGAATGAGAAAAACTCTAGATTCCCAGTTTAACATACACAATTTGCATAGAGTGATCTTGAACCCTGCCTTCTAGTTCTCTAGATACTGAGAAAAGCATCTGCCCAGATTTTCCACAACTTAAAGGCAGGTAAATATGCACAATTCCTGGCAAATCTCCAGTGAAAACAGAGTATCCTTTCACAAAATAATCTAGATGAGGTATAAGAGCAAATGATTAAACTATAATTATATAAAAAATAACATCAAAAATAAAAAGCCATCTGTTTCTAGGAAAAAAAACTGAAAATAAGTCTTTACAAATATATTTTACTTTGAATGGTGAGATTTAAAAATGAAAACTCAAGTGTCAGTTAACTGAATGAAATTTGAGTGAAATGGAAAACCACATACATATTCTTGGTTTAATTAAATTTGGCCACTATAATTTTGTTCTGTGATTTTTTTTGTTCTGTGATTTTTTTAATCTATTAAAAAAAGATTTAGTTTACTGACATTATAAATGCTTAGATGAGCAAATGGGGCTTCCCTGGTAGCTCAGCTGGTAAAGAATCCACCTGCATTGCAGGAGATCCCAGTTTGATTCCTGGGTCAGAAAGATCCCCTGGAAAAGGGATAGGCTACCCACTCCAGTATTCTTACCTAGAGAATCCCCATGAACAGAGGAGCCTGGTGGGCTACAGTGCATGGGGTTGCAAAGAGTCAGACATGACTGAGCAAGTACAGCAAATAAAAAAGAATACTACTTCTACTCCTTACTCTAACAGAAATAATAACAATTAAATAAGTCAGATTGGAGGCCAGGGTATAACAGTAAAAATATGCATTATAATAATTCTAAAATCAAAAGGAGGAACGGGAGAGAGAGAGAGTGTGTGTGTGTTGACAAGGGAGAACTGGTTGGACTGATCAGAGAATCACTAAATAACATATTCATGAATTTATCCATATCAGACATGCTAATATATTTAAATCTATATATCTGTATCTCTATCTAATATCTCCCTGTAAAGTTGAAATAAAATAATTAAAAGAGTAAGGTTGAATTTAATCCTCTCTCTTATTATCTCACTGAATTTCCTTATTTCTGATTTATAAACTATTAGCTAGCTTGGGAAAGATTGGTGAATCAGACTGAAAAAAAAAAAAAAGATATAACTCCCCACAAAAGCACTGGTAAAGGAAAGAAGTACAAATAACCTGGGTACTTTGCTGCTATGAAGAGTTTTATTTTGCTAAATAATTATCTACAAAAAACACTAAAATTTACAATTTATGAGATGAAATTGTAAGTATTCATAGACCTACCCCTAAAAAAATTGCCACTTTGCCTTCTTCAAGCATACTGGATAAGAAAAAAGGCAGTTTTAAAGAATAACATTAAAGATAATTTGGTCATATCATTATTTAACCACTTATCTATCTAAATCATACTAAAAGTCATACATTAAAAAACACTGACTTCAAATTAGGAAAGAACTAAATATATTAGAAAGTATTTATATGACATTCTCAGCAAAGTTTGACTAATTGATAAACAATCATCTTAACCTAAGCACATTAGAATTCCAAAAAACAAGAACAGTGGGAAAGACTGGGTGATTCATCAATAAGTGCCTTGCTGTGTCTTCTTCTTAAAAATGCCAATAGTTTTCACTTTAGAAAACCCTGTACTTTGCTTCAATTCTGTGCTGCTAATAATTAATTCATTTTGCTTACATTGCATCCAGCTTCAAATCATGGTCTCCATTTCTTGGTAATAGATTCTGCCACAGGCAATATGCCGTGCCATAACCTCAATTACAACTTACAAAGGAGAGGACTGTGCTTATTTTCTGCTGGAGCCGCTATTTTGTCTTAAATGAAATTGTATATGGGTGATGGGAAGTGCTGTTGCCGTGAGAGCCAGTGGGCCCACAACCATACTGAGTGTACATAAAAATATCCTTTAACTCAGAGCTAAGCGCAAAAGCTTCATTGACATCAAGCAGCTGGCAAAAGATGACTATTTAAAAAATTTCAATTACAGTAGGAAAACTAGTGGTAGATGCAACTCTAATATTACCATTAAAACTGAAAAATTCCAACCAAACAAATCTCTATGCAGATACTAACAAGCGATAAAATCAGTTATTTATTTTGAAGACACAAGGTGTGTGTGTCTACGTATGTATAGAAAGAAAGACAAAAACAGAGAAACAGAGATACAAGGACAGAGAGAGAAAGACACAGACAGACACACACACAGATATTTACTTGTAATACAAATTTAAAAGGCTATCACAAGGGACAATTATTATTTTGTTTCATCATAATTTACTTTATTAGAGGTATAACCATTAAGTAATCTTTTTGGTTTTTAAAATATCATTGTTGGGATTTCCTTGGAGGTCCAGTGGTTAAGTCTCCACACTTCCACTGCAAAGGGCACAGTTTCCGTCCATGGTTAGGAAACTAAGATCCCAAATGCCACATGGCATGGCCAAAAAATAAACAAAATGATAAAAAAATCACTGTTGAAATCTTGATTTATATTAACATTCAGAATGTATAAATAGAGAAGAGTCCAAATTAGAAGGTATACTTATGTACATGCATGTAAAAATGTTTAAGTATATGGATTAATGGTGTGCTCTAGGGACAGTGATGGTTTTAACAGCATTTTTATTGTGTTTAATTTCCTTCTGAAATGTTATAGAAGAAGATATTTAACAATGACTACAAGGTACCCCAGATCTTTAAGTTTTTTCTTTAATAGGAGTGTTTAACTATNTTAGAAGATATACTTATGTACATGCATGTAAAAATGTTTAAGTATATGGATTAATGGTGTGCTCTAGGGACAGTGATGGTTTTAACAGCATTTTTATTGTGTTTAATTTCCTTCTGAAATGTTATAGAAGAGGATATTTAACAATGACTACAAGGTACCCCAGATCTTTAAGTTTTTTCTTTAATAGGAGTGTTTAACTATAAATGTAAACGGGGCATTTTTTTGGCTCCAATTTTCACCTCAGAATTCTGCCACCAAAAACTAGATTCCTGTCTCTGGTTGAAGACACTGTACACAGCAACAGCCAGTGCTGATATGATTATCTGCTGAAGCAAAACTCAGGGCCACACTGTCTCAGGCTGCTCCTACAGGACTGTCACTCCATTCAAGGTATGCTACGCCATGGTTAGTGATGGGCTGAGATGCCCTGGTCAAACACTCAAGGGGCTCTGTGATTTGGTAGAGATATATATAACTAATTCTGCTTTGTCCCTGATATTTCTGGAACTTAACTGTGTTGAAGTCCTGAAAGTCACTGCTATGGACCCACTGTGCCCTTGGTGGGTGAAACTTAAAAGAAGGGTGGCTAAGAGTTCATCTTTTGGACAGTCAAAAGGAAAACAATCAGGAAATCGGGCCGGGAGCTATAAAAAGAAAGCTTGGTGTTTCTATAATCTGTGTTTCTACTTTGGCCTTTTACTTTCTTCTTTCATAGAATAGTCGAAATGTCCAGTTGGAATGGCTGTGATTCATCAAATTCACTTACTTTGACATCACAGATGAGGCCTCAGAAAGATCAAATGACTTCATCAGGGTCACACAGCTTCTCAGGGGCCAGGATACCAAGCCAGGTATCCTGGTATCCAGTCATGTCACCAGCCCACCCCACGCTATGTTACACTAACTTCTAACTTGCAGCACAAGGAAGTAATGTGCCTTTCAAAGAAATCAAGTTTTGAGGAACAATAAGAAAAGGCAGAGAGGCAGGCAGAAAAGAGAAGAGAGAAGATGGAAAGAAAAGGAAAGGGAAAGGAAGAGGAGAAGGAGAATTAAAAAGAAAAAAGGGAAAATGTCAGCCCTTCTTTAACAGTACATGCTAGGTAGGCCTGGGCCTAACCTGGGTCATATCTAACTCATGGCCAGGCTGACCTGTTAAAACATTATATTGCCTCTATAAACAGGGCTGCATCGAACAGAATGGGTGGTGGGTGGTTTGCTCTAGCAGGAAGGAGTGTGAGTGAGAGAGAGAGAGAGAGAGTGTGTGTGTGTGTGTGTGTGTGTGTCTGTGTGTGTGTGTGTGTCTGTGTGTGTNCAGGTTGACCTGTTAAAACATATTGCATCTATAAACAGGGCTGCACCGAACAGAATGGGTGGTGGGTGGTTTGCTCTAGCAGGAAGGAGTGAGTGAGTGAGTGAGTGAGTGAGAGAGAGAGAGAGAGAGTGTATGTGTGTCTGTGTGTGTGTGTAAGGCCAAATGACTTCATCAGGGTCAGACAGCCTCTCAGGTATCCTGATATCCAGTCAGGTCACCTGTCCGCCCCTCACTATGCTACACTAACTTCCAACTTGCAGCACGAGGAAGCTGTGCCCCTTTATTTTCTGGACCTGGAGTGGACTAGTCTCACTGTTCTGATTCTGTGCTCCCTCTACTTACCTCCTCACCCCACCTCTGGGCCCCACAAGCCTCTGACTCAGTGGGAGAAACTCCCCAAAACTCCGGACCCTCCCCTCCAACAGAACCTGACAGACAGCAGTGAGGGGGGCCGAGTCCCTCTTTGGGAATGTGCATCCAGGTGTTAGTGGTGCCCTTGGGCCTGCCAGAAACCAGGGACCAAGCAGACCGGACTTGATGGTGCGACTGAAGCGGCCCCCCGAGCAAAAGCAGGAAGTGACAGCCAGCACGGAGCAGCAGTCTGCGCAGCCGGCTGGGCTGTCGGTGAGCACACGTGAAATTTCTCCTGGGAACCCTAATGTGCTTAGTTTCGCGGATGGGAGATTTTTTTAGAAATATGCCTTAGCAGATGGTCAATATACATTATCATTGTAGCTATTACTGCATGAGTAACTCCTGGTGTGAGAATATGTAAAATAAACAGATGAAAGTAAGACATCTTTAAAAAAAAAAAAAACCCTCGGGGATAAACATTTATGTTGTCATTTTTAATAAGTTCATGAATATGCAAAGTCTGCATGAACACTTTGACTGCCAGAGATGTTAAGACAAATTGGCCTAATGATGAATTCTGTGGGACTAAAGGGACTGAAGCCCTGGGTCAGGCTGCACAGACCGAGCAAAGCTTTTTACGGAGAAGTCACAGTGGCAAACTCTCCGTGTTGGAGGTCACAGGAAGGCGGCTGATCACAACCACAAGCGATGCTGGCTAGCCTGTTATAAAGCATGATCTCTACTAATTCTGAAATATGAAAAAAATTATCTCAATTATCGAAAAGTTTTCCACCGGCTTCTTCACTTTTCAATTATTTTAAGCAAGAGGTGTGATTACCTTCCCCCCTTCTATTATTTTGAAGTTAGGATTTCAGGAAAATTAGAAAATTATGTACTACAAATTCTCTTTCTATAAACGTTAAGTAGAAAGAAAACTCACATGTGTGTTGTCAGGCTAAATTATGGGTGAAATGGAAGACCATAACCATATGTATCCATATACATTGACTGTTGTGGCAGACTTAATTAGTAAAATTAGTCAAACCTGCCAGCCAAGCTGTGTCGAATCAAACCAGCACAACCTGTGTTTGCTGGCACAGCAATGCAGCTAAATAAACTGAGATTATTTTGATGTAACACAATCCTGGCTGAATAACAATACCCAAGACTATGACTAACCTTCAAATAAAACTATCAAGGTATTCTGGTCTCCAGACAGAAAGAAATGGACAAGTTTCCTAACGTACTCAACAGCGCATCCCGAAAGGACTTATTTTAATCAATCTAGAAAATCCTCTAATTTGTTGAATTTCTGGGGAAAATTCCCCAATGGAACCCTTACATACAAGAAGAGAGGTCCTTCCAGCGACTCTCAAATTGCACTTGGCAACCTAATTTCATCAGATACATTACGCTTGAAGAGTTAGACTATGAAATATATTGTTTTCAAAGAAAAAAAATCACAGGTATAACCTTAGCTAGGCAATGATTTCTACATACAAAATCCAGGCAAATTAATTTCATCTATCACCCCACCTATAACTATAACGTCCACAGTTTTAATAAGAATTTATTCAGCATGTGTGTGTGTGCTAAACTGCTTCAATCATATTCAACCCTATGAGACTCTATAGCCAGACTCCTCTATCCATGGGATTCTCCAAGCAAGAACACTGAAGTGGGATTCTGTTCATCAGCATAAGGGTATCTATTTATCCTCTTTGTATTCTCTTAAAAATACTTGGAATCTGGGGGACACTAATCTGAGTAGTTGAATGCTCCCTTTAAGGTACAGCATTCCTTTTGGAGGTAACAGAACTATTTTGATTCTCTCCTTCAAAGTTTGATGAAAGTTTGATTAAATTTCCTTGACTTCTTATGCAGGATGACTAATTTGTCTAAAATGGAACAAGAAAAAAAACTCTTAAAGACTCAGAAATCAAGAAATCATTAGGGTGCCGTCCTCCTAGGATTTGTTAGTAGGTGCCATTTGGTGACCTCAGCAAAGGTGGTCATGATAGAATGCCTGTCTGAACTGTCAGCTTGACTAAGTACATTTCTAAAGCTTTCCATATTGGCATTTAATCTTTTATTTAGTCACGGAAACACGAAGTCACCATTTTTAAAACTGCCAAGAGAAATTGGGGGAGAAAAGTGTTATCTTTCTTCAGCTCCCAGCAAAACACTGCAAGATAATAGGAACACAAGAATATTTCTTCCATTAACCCCTTGACCCTGCAAGTTAATGGCTTTTTGTTGCAAATACATCAACAAACAGGGCCCCATGTGAGCTTCTAACCCAGGGAGTGAGGTCTGTGCAATTACATGGAATAGTGTCCAGTGCTCCATTCTGACACCTAATACACCTAATGGGAGGGCCCGGATGCTCAGAAGTTGGCCAGGAAACCCAACAGCCATCTTCTCAGAACAATTTCTAAGGAAACACACAAAGACACTGAAATAACTACTTTAAACTTAAACATACCAGAAGCGCCACATCTATGCTTTGCCTTAATCTAAAGGTCTTACCCTATTGCATAATAAAGGTGACATTTTCATTATTAATGCAGGACTCCAAATCTATGCTAAGATGAAAATGAGTGCCAAAAACTTGGAAACACAATTTTAAGCAACTTCCTAAAAGAAAACACGTTATGATTTGCATAAACTATCCAACTAATATGCTTTAGCTACTGTNTAAAGGTCTTACCCTATTGCATAATAAAGGTGACATTTTCATTATTAATGCAGGACTCCAAATCTATGCTAAGATGAAAATGAGTGCCAAAAACTTGGAAACACAATTTTAAGCAACTTCCTAAAAGAAAACACGTTATGATTTGCATAAACTATCCAACTAATATGCTTTAGCTACTGTTTAAAAGGATGACAATGACAAAATTACTACCACTCCCTATTATTTTAATATTAAAATTGTGTGGGGATTTCCCAAATTAAAATGCTAGTAAGTAAGGGCTTCATCAGGTTGATCTGGGATGCAAGGAAAAAAATGACTTAATTTCTTCAAAATCAAAATCTCATCAGAAATATACTTAAACAAATGAGAAATCTTTAAGGAGTAAAATAGCATTATTATATTTTTCACAACTTTTTCCTAACTGTAAACATTCCCCTTGTCTAACAATTTCCTTCAGGTAATTTTCTAAAAGAGGAAATATTATGTTGGAGAACATATAAAAATATATCAATGTATACTGTTAAATTAACCAGTTCTACTCTAGCGATTCTGTCCAAATGTATATGTTATTACATTCTTGGGTAATAAAAAAATCTGAAAATCATAATTATTAGAATTATTTAATTCAAATCACCATTAAAAACTAATTTGGAGTAAAAACTCAAATTTATAAATGTCCCATTATTTCTGAGCTATTGAAGCTAGATTATAGCAGTAGCCTTACTCATTTATGTGGCTATAACCAAACATCAAATTAAAATAAATAATGCTTTAAGAAATGATAGGACTTAGAGAATAAAGTAAATTTACTTTCTAAACTATAAATAGCATTTGGATTAGCTTCATCAATTAATATTTATTGCATACTATAATGTAGTAGGTTACCAATGAAATATGACTAGAAGCTCCTATGAAACTAACAGAACTATTAAGGTTTCACCTATGAAATCCAGTAATGAGACAAAAATGTTCCATAGTTGTGTGACTGTCAGTCATCCATGTGATATGAATGATGAATACTGCTTTGGGGAAGAAACTTCAGATACAAGAAGGAAAACAATGACCTTCGGAAGTCAGAATAGTGCTGCAGATTATCAAGATAAATCCAAGTTGATAAACTGTAGAAAAACTGAAAGTTAAAGAACATGGGGAAAAGATTAAACTTCTGTCAGGGTACCTACAGGAATATTTCCCCTAAATTTATACCTAAGTCACTGTTTCCAATTATATTTTATGCTAAATTCACTTAAAGTAAGTAAAATAATGTTTACAAGTGGGTTTTGCCAGCTGCTAATGCTAGTTATTATAATTATGAACAGTAACAGTAATATATACAATAGAACATATCTGAAAATAACTATTCTCCAATAGAGTTCCCTAGTCTGACATTATTAATTATACATCTATATACATATATGCTGCTGCTGCTGCTAAGTTGCTTCAGTTGTGTCCGACTTTGTGCAACCCCATAGACGGCAGCCCACGAGGCTCCTCTGTCTCTGGTATTCTCCAGGCAAGAACACTGGAGTGGGTTGCCATTTCCTTCTCCAATGCATGAAAGTGAAATGCGAAAGTGAAGTCTCTCAGTCGTGCCCGACTCTTTGCGACCCCACGGACTGCAGCCTACCACGCTTCTCCATCCATGGGATTTTCCAAGCAAGAGTACTGGATTGGGGTGCCATATATAGTAAGTTAATAAAAAGTCAACTTTAATCTCAAAAGGTACTGGCCTTTACATATAAGGAAGGTCCTATTAACTCAGTAGGATGTGAACTTTGGTTTTTTTTTTTTTCAATTCTGGTCATAAACTACAATAAGACAGCCTTATATTTTATTCTGTCCTTTCTGAATGAAGACTACTCATTCATTCTTTTATCAAAAAATATATACTGAGTTCTTTTATGCTATTAGCACTGAGCAAAAGCAATCATGATTCAGGTTCTCATGGAATTTGTAGTCTAGTTAGAAATAGATATTAAAATATTCTTCATGGCACTTATCACACACATGGATAAAGATCTATAGTTATGAAAAATACTGTAAAGGAACAGTAGTCAGTGCAAAAGAAGCCTGCATCTGGGGTTTGCGGACAAGCAAGCATTAACTAACTGAGAAAGAGGTGTGGGGAGAGGATCCTTAGCAGAAGGGACAGCAGGTACAAGAAGAAGGGAGGTAACACAGAATGTGCGAGGGCAGACTGCGCAGAGCGAGGCAGGAGAACACACCATGCAAACTCGGTAGACAGGGTTAGGGATGTGGGTCACTCTCCCAAGGCAACTGTTAGGCACTGAAGGGCTTTAAGCAGAGGGATGACATGCTCAGATCTGGGTCCTGAAAACATCATTCTGCCTGCACACTGGAGAATGTGCTGAGGAAACTGTCTGGAGGCCATTTAAAAAGATATTGCAATAGTGCAGGTAAGTGGTGATGACAGTCTGGGCTGGGAAGGTGACAGGACAGTGGGTACAGACAGAAGAAGGTGCAAGAACAAGATATTTAGGAGGTAAGATGGGAAGGTCATGGTTATGGATTGGCAGTCACGAAGGGTGAGGGCTCAGGATTTTGCCTTGACATTCTCATAACACCATGCACTGCAATAAAGAGCAATAGAGGAGGAGGAACCTAATGGAGGAAAATCAGGAGTTTGTTCTAGACATCTGGGGCCTGAGAAGATGTCAAGAAAAGTGAAGCCTGCATAGAATTTGCAAGGCATCAGCCTGAGGTCTGTTGAGGTAAGGTGACAACAGGATGTCCCTTTAAAAATTAAAGCTAAATTTAGAATTAAATTAAAATTGACAAAGCTGTAAAGCTTTTACACAAAAATATATATTAAAGATAATGACTTTGCATTGTCTTTATATCTTTATACATGTCTTTGCACTTCTGAATTGGTGTCCCCAGTGTGCAGTAGGATGGCAGTGCCTTTTGCCATCAAAAACAAACAAAAAAGTAGTGCACAGTTAAGAAAAGACTAAAATAACAGTAAATTCAACTTTCCCTCCAATAAGAAAGCAATGCAATTACATCTACAGATTCTAAGAGCATTGCTGAAAAAGTAAACTTATTTCACTTTTTAGTTCAAGTAATTTCTATGGACATTGAAAGAAGATGACCCTTTATCCATATAAAACCATTACTTTAACATCCTGTGTTATTCCAGAAATAACTGCTTATTCAGATGAAACAGCTCTTCTTTTTCCCACCTTGGTTACTACTAGTTTTCCCAGCCTGGTTGCACTAAAACAATTCTTGGTCATCATTTTCAGTGAATGTCCTACAGAGAAAAAGCCTAAGAAATTAAACAGAAGGAGAGCATTCTGGGTACCACACTGGATCAATTTTCAGTTATAGATTCCAATCACAGAATAGGCAGAAAACCTTTCAGAGCCATTTGTATCAAATATTATCCCCTAACTGAAAATGCAGGAAGTCAGCAGACAATTCTTCTTGAGACTTGACAAAAATCGTGGTAATTATTATTCCTTCCTATCAACCACCTGAGGCTCATAAAAACTTAAATATATATAAGTTCATAAAACTCCATATAAAATGAAAATATTCATGTCAAGGTCAATGTAAGTCTCCCTGTGGCCAAATCAATGGACCCTCTCTTTCTCTTGACCTACTTGGACTTCTCTGCTCTCGGCTTCCACAAGACATATTGAGCTCTTTCATTCAGGCAACACTGTTCTCTCTTGAATTTTGGAAGGTTCAACTCCTTTTTTACTACCTTCCAGTCTGTCTTCATTTGTTCTTCATTTTATCCCAGTCTTCAAAACACTAGCTATTCTCTTTAAAATGCACCATATTTCCCTACATGACCATACCCAGGGACCTAGCTTTACATACCACATGACATTTCAAAAACATAGCAATGCATAAGTTACTAATTTTTAAGTCACTGTAATTTTCAAAATTAGATATCCACTGCCTGTTCCATTTATCTTATAGGTGTCTCAAACATTGGATTGGTCTAAAATGGGATCCATCTTTGTTCTCCTGTTGCAAGTGCTCATCCCTCTTTCTGTTTCCACCAGATCCACAATGAATCAGTATCCACTCAGTTGTTTAATCCAACTCACAGGAAGTGTTCTTGATTCCTCTCCCTATCCGCCACCCCCCCCCATTGACCCTCATACCAGATTTATCATCTAATCCTTCAGGGTCTACCTCCAAAGCATATCTCAAATCACAATCACCATCACCACCTCTTGGCAAGATGCCAGCATTCTTCTCTATTATTACTCTCATTTCTAGAATCCCCTCTCCATAGTGACCAAAGTGACCTTTAAGATTGCAAACAAGCTTGCATGACCCCCACAGTTGAAACATTCTATAGCTTCCCATTATTGTTGGAATAAAAACCGTGCCCTACTGAGTCCTTCCTGGTCTGTCCTCTCCTACTGCTCCGAACTCAACTTGCCTTACTTCTTACTGTGCGTTACCTCCTGTGGCTTCTGTCGCTGCACCTGGAAAACACCAAGCTCTGTTCCTCCAAATCCAGGTATGATGTCATTCTGCTAATACAGGCCTGTGCCCAGCACTAAGTTCTTGTCTCTCAGCCTCGATCCCATCTTCCTAATCTTTTGCTCTGTGATGCTGGCCTGGGACTGTTGAAGCTACGTATCTTCTTTAGCAGCTGGCTTCCTGTTAGGTTCCACCAACAGGGGCAGTGGAAGGAAACTGGCGAGCAGAAGAGCAGAAAAGACCAGATGCTTCCTAGTTCACTCCTCACAGAAGATAAAATGTAGTATCAGCATATTTAATAAGTTGAAAGGTTTTTTTTTTCCTTCTAATACTAGGCATTTCATAAAATATATCAACAAAATGTAAACTCCTTTGAGGACAAAGACTGGATCTTATTCATACTACCACAGTGCTGTGAGCCATTGCTTTTTTTTGTCAATATGATTTTGTTGAGGACTATGAGGTGCTTAAAATGTTTTAACTTTCAACATAAGCTATGACCTAATGCAAGAAGTATTATTTCTATTCTACTTACACACACACACAGACTCATATAGAGAAGATAGCAAAGGCAAAATCCAAAGTTATACAGCTAATACATGATTAAATGAAATCTCTGATTCATTTCTTTTGGACTCCAATCCCCTCGATCTCCATTAGACCAGGGTGTTCTTACTTATTAATATTTACTATTATATTAGTTGACACAAAAATGTAGAACCCTGTAAAAAATAGATGTTCAGTAGATGTTTGTTGAGTAGATACCAGAAAAGATCCCTTTAAAAAAAATTAAATAACTTTAACATTCAGAAAACCAAGATCATAGCATCCGGTCCCATCACTTCATGGGAAATAGATGGGAAAGCAGTGGAAACANATAACTCTAATTACTTAAAGTTATTTAAATAACTCTAAGTATTTAATTTGGGTAAATAAACCAGATAGCCTTTCTCTTCCAAAGGTAACACAGCTTTGTGGCTACAACTCGGTGATCATACCATTCTAATAAATAAGGGACCCAGGCACTGACTAGGACAATAATGAGGAAGGAAAAGAAACTGAATGATCCTGGTTAATGGGATCTTCAATGCAGTGATAAATCTAGAATGTTAATCTAACTCAAAGGACAGGAATACCAGTGTTCAGAAGATAGCCCAGGTTCTCAACAAAGTGTTTTGAGGTGCAGATGCTTTGCCCTAATGACTCCATAGAGCTCTGATATTAGTTCAGAAAATCGGCTTTATGTGTCGGATTCTTTCTTTTGACAGAAAAGCTTCGCCTATAAATGAGGTTTTGGCAGATCACCAAATGATCATTCATACCCAGATAAACAGCTTTAATCTTTGAAGGCTATTCCTAACCAGTATTCAGCCACAAANAAGTGTTTTGAGGTGCAGATGCTTTGCCCTAATGACTCCATAGAGCTCTGATATTAGTTCAGAAAATCGGCTTTATGTGTCGGATTCTTTCTTTTGACAGAAAAGCTTCGCCTATAAATGAGGTTTTGGCAGATCACCAAATGATCATTCATACCCAGATAAACAGCTTTAATCTTTGAAGGCTATTCCTAACCAGTATTCAGCCACAAATAATGAATGCAATTAAAATCTTAAAGAACAAAAATAACCTGGCACTGGAGTGTAGAAGTACATTGATTACGATTGAATAGGGGAGAGAAATATATGAAGGGAAAAAATAACATGTTCTGCACTAAAATATGTGGGTGCACCCACAATTAGAACAATTCAGAGCTAATCCAATAGTCTTATGTCCACAATTAATACAGAACAAGTCAGTGCTAATCTAAATATTCTCATGGATCGTATGTAGAGACAAGAGATGACAGTCATTCCATAATAAACAATTTCTACAGTGCACAATATGACACAAGCTTTATAATGCACCTTTAATTTAAAAAAACCTTAAATGTTATGATAGAAATATCAACTCCAAACATTTTAAAATTGTAGGATAAAGAAATATGCTTAGTGTTTGGGTTTTCTTAAGAATATTAAGATTTTGCAAAAAAAAAAAATGACATCAATAGAGTACTATAAATAGTTTGCCTTTAAGATTTCAAAATTAGAGAATATTCTAATTTGCTAAGTTGCTTCAGTCGTGTTTGACTCTGTGTGACCCCAGAGACGGCACCCCATGAGGCTCCCCCGTCCCTGAGATTCTCCAGGCAAGAACACTGGAGTGGGTTGCCATTTCCTTCTCCAATGCATGAAAGTGAAAGTGAAGTCACTCAGTCGTGTCCGACTCTTAGCAACCCCATGGACTGTGGCCTACCAGGCTCCTCCACCCATGGGATTTTCCAGGCAGGAGTGCTGGAGTGGGGTGCCATTGCCTTCTCTGATTCTAATTCAAAATATTCACCAAGTTGAAAATATAATGACATAATATAAATATATGCATGTAAAAATATGAATGAATTCATATTTGTACATTATTTAGATGCTTTTTAAAAAGTTTTTATTATATCAATTATATCAATATAATATATATGATGTACTGAATGTATGGATGCTAGAGGATTTGTTGGAATCTGGAAGGGTGGTGGATACAATTACAACATTCAAAAGTCTTTGATCCATGCCCCAGCTCATCAGTTGAAAATATTCAAAAATTTATAGTCATTTTGTCAATTCCTTCACATTCCACAGGAAGAAACTGAGGTGCAAAGAGAGAGAACATATCCAGATAAGACCACTGCAAAACAAGGAGAAGTAATCAGGTCTCCTGATGTCAGTATCCATGTTTTTATCCCCCTATGTAATTCCGGGTCTTTGTTTTCTCAACTGGAAAACTGGAATAATAGCTCCTGTGTAAACCACATATATTTTATAAGGATCCAAAGGTGATGTGGTATTGGAGAAGACGTTTTAGAGTCCCTTGGACAGCAAGATCAAACCAGTCAATCCTAATGGAAATCAACAATGGATATTCATTAGAAGGCCTGATACGAAGCTGAAGCTCCAATTTGGCCACCTGATGCAAAGAGGCAACTCACTGGAAAAGACCCTGATGGTGGCAAAGATTCAGGAGAAGGGAACAATAGCGGATGAGATGGCTGGGTGGTATCACCAACTCCATGGACATGAGTTTGAGCAAACTCTGGGAGATACTAAAGGACAGGGAAGCCTGGCATGCTACAGTCCATGGGCTTGCAGAATCAGACACAACTTAGCGACTGAACAACAACAAAGATGATGGGCTCATGGAAGCACTTCTCAAAGGATGAAGCGCTCGGTAGACATACAGATTGTTGGTGCACAGATGTGGCACAGGCCTTTAATCGGTACACACAGAGGCTCAAATGTAAGCCTCAATACCTGCACGCACAATTTAATGTACTGTGTTTAAATGGAAGTGGCCTTCTATCATTTATTAAATTGATCTATTTGTACAATGTAGAACTGATTAGTTTTTATCATACTATGGGTCAAAAAAAAAAATTGCATATAAGCCATACCTGAAGTTTTACAGAGCTTTTTCTGAAAGGAAAAACTCTGTCTGCAGCAGATACTGGTGATGCTTGGCCTCACAGCCCTCTGGATCAGCTGAGTAAACCTGCAACTGAGAACACTCCCTGCTGTTATTCAGCTGCTAAATCGCACCCAATTCTTTGCAACCCCATGGACTACAGCATGCCAGGTTTCCCTGTCCTTCCGGGTTGCTGGTGGTTTCCCAGTTTACCTACTTCTCTCCTCTGCCCACCTCAGGGCTCGCACAGAGGTGCAACCTGGAAATCCAGTGAGGAAATGCACTGTGTTAAGAAGACTTAACACCCCAGGGCAACTCTCAGCCACTGTGTGTATGTTGGGAGGGCAGGGGGTGGAAGCATTATTTTGAGCGTCTGTGATAGAAATCCCACTTGCAAATTTATTCTGAAACATGAACCATCTCTGAAAAACTCTAAGGAGCAATTAGTTAACAGTGACTGCTTTAAATCTGAGTCTTCAAGGTCTACTTTTAATTATGCGAGCAAGGTCAAGTGACGCATAACTAGCAAATATGTAAACACAATGCTGACCATTTCACTCAGGTCTGGCCTACGCTACTCACAGAAATTTAATTAATCCCTTAAGTGTTACAATGCAACATGTCTCCGCCTTGGTGAAGGTCATTTGACTAGTCCTACTGTGTGAATTGTGTTCCTTTTTAAAACAAAACAACTTCAACTGTGACTCATAAGGCCAGCTTGGTTATAATCCCTTTTATAGGAGGACCTCTGAAATATTACATATGATCCTTCTCAGCACCTCATTCCAACCTACACCAACTCAGAAAACATATTTATCTGTAGTCTGCCCTGGGCCTTCGAAGGGTCTTTGGCCCAAAGCAATAAAATCTTTGTTTTACTGAGAAATGCTTGCTTTTTTCTGATCCAAATGATCACTTGACGTTTATTGAGTACACTGATGGCTATGGCATATTCACAGAGTAGAAGATGAGCAAAACAATTTTATATGTATTAGATTTTTTATTTCTAAACAAATAAGCAGTGTACTTGTAAGCAGCAGCTGCAGCTAGGTCGCTTCAGTCGTGTCTGACTTTGTGCGACCCCATAGAGGGCAGCCCATCAGGCTCCCCCATCCCTGGGATTCTCCAGGCAAGAACACTAAAATACCCATTTAAAAAGAAGACAGTTGCCCATCGAAATAAAGGAAGAAATGTTGGCTTTTTAAATTTACATATTTGTCAGGTTGTTTAGGTTTGTTTAAATGTATGTGAGAAATGGATAGAAGTATATCTGGCCCCTTTAATGATCATTTGAATATTCCATTTTCTTCTAATAAATATAAAATAAAATACAAATGTAATTTTAAAATAGTTTTAAATTTCATTCTGAGCACTTTAACTTTTACTTTTCATCATCGTATTTATGCAATATCAGGAAAGCAAATACAGTTATATTCCTAATGGAAATGAGGATGGTTTATTAGCTTGCATTAGAATTTGCAGTGTCTGAGTAATCTACAAGATAAACAGAGATTCTTTCAAGGTCATATTTTTGATCTTTCCAAGGGGATGTTCTGGGTTCAAGGAGAAGTTGCAAAATGATATGACTTCTTTCTCTTTCAACCTTCAGAATGTCTATATTTAGTTAATGAAAGCTAGAGATGCTGTATCACAACTTTAGTTTAGGCATATCATACAAAGATGGCAGTTTAATTGCATTTTTTCAATGAATACTTATATGAGACCTTCATGCCATATAGTTTTTATGCAAACATCAATTTTTAATGAATGGATTGAAAGAGTTTATATTAATTTTAAAATAGCATTCTTAATAAAAAGAATAACATATATCAGGAATATATTTAAAAATAATACTGACGGGGCAATTTTTAAATACAGAAAAGTATAAAGAAGAAAATAAAAATGAACCAATATTTCACCATTCAGATAAATTCTGCTAATTAAAAAAAAATCAAACAGTGCTTAAAAGTAGATAACCAAAATCTTCTCTTCCCTACAAGTTCTTCTTTATAAAGAAAACCACTATTAAAAATTCTTTCAAATACTGCTTATCCTCAGGTGTTACAACAAATCACCCTATTTATTTGTGCCTACCCATCCTTTAAATTTTCCATATCAGTACAATGACCTTTTTATAGGCTGCATAGTATTTCAATATATAGAAAACATGTTTTTTTAATTTTTGGACTTGACTATCAGAGAATGGACTAAACTAAATGAAATACTCTTCTAGGTAAATATTTTCTAGAGTGGTAAAGCCAAGATTTAGTAAAGAGATCTGTGAACTTGCTCTATTGCTGTCTGTCAAGTGCCTGCATTTTTGTGGTCCACGAATGCCATAGAATAGACTGCAACATTTCTTCGGGGATTATTATTTAGGGAAATCAATATCTAAAACAAACAAACAAACCAGCCCCTAAGTCTTTTATGCTCTCAAAGCACTGCAGAGTAATATTTTTCCTCTTCCATAAACCGTGTTCTAGAGAAGAACAGAAAGTCCCACACAGCTGTCTGAAAAGGGGCATCCCTGGCATGGAAAGGAAGATCGGGAGCAGCATTACGTCTACAGCACACATTCTATAGTCGGCATCACTTATTACTCACATTTCTTGCATGCTCAGGAAGATAAGCAGAACAGGGATTTTGTTTCAGGTGAGATCATGGTAAAAGTGAAAGGGGCCAAGACTCATTGGTAAACGTTATCCTGCTTATCCCATCAAGCCACCTTTGCTTTGACTTCGTATCACATCTCTTCAGTTGAACTCACTGTCAACTTTGAACTTACTCTAGGCAGGTGAAAAAAAAGACTACATGCTCCTTAACAATGACAGGTGTTCTTCTTTATGGCCTTGAGGATAAGTCAGAGTTTAATATTTACAAACATTCATTTTTTCACTCTTTCAATGTAGTTTAATGATCTCTTTTTGGAAAGGCTTTTGAAAATGATCATTTACAATGTAAAAGGTAATGGGCAGAAGGTTGATGAAGATGCTTCAAATTAATTATTAAAAGTTAAGGACTGGCCAACTCTTTAATAGGCATTTAATATGGAATCAAATGGTCTATCCCATTTAGATCATATTAGCTATGACAGATCAATTATGAAGATCAGTAAGTACATGGCAGCTATGATTACCATTATGTGTGTAGCTTACGCTAAGGAAGGTAATAGAGAGAAATGTACCATGTAGGATTTAAACTTGCAACTTCTACCTCCTTAGAAATTGCCTGAAATCAACTGAATTTCCCAGCCATGTCCATACTGATAAATTCATAGGTGCATTACTTTTCCTATATTTCAACTGCTGCCTTGCCCCGATTGCTTCGCTTTTCATGCATATTATAGGGTTGAGGACAACGAGTCGAGAAAAGGCACCTGAGAGCCCAGCACCCAACTCTCTGTTCTGACTAAAAAGGGCAACAAGAAATTCTAGATTTGAAATTCTAAATAGGCAGGTGATCTTTTCAACAAAATGCTATAAGCATTCTTCTCTACCAGACGCTCTGGTTTCTGGTGCCCTGAGCCTACCGCACCCCAGGATCTGCTCTGGCTTTTGCCTTTAAAAGCAGAGAGTTCTACCTCTAGCCTCCTGCTCTCCATTTCCAGGAAAGTCCACTCAAATTTCTTTTTGCTTCTAATAATGAATCCCTAAGAATTTAAACATAGGTTCAACTCAATCTCTTCTCAAATCTCAGAAAGAAAAAAGGGACACATTTGGCTAGTAAAAAGAGAAGAGAGATACTTGTTTCCTTCTAGGCCAACTACTCCCTAAGGGAAGAAATAATCAAGTCTATTAAAAGGTGAGGACTCAAATCCTGTTAATAAAGAACTGGAGCTGTCATGCCTCGGAATCAGCATTCAAGGCACTGAAAAGAGCAAGCAATCTCAAGAAGAGATTTCAGTACTTGAGAAAATGTCAAGCCCCTTCCTTAGCATTCTCTTTCTTTCTCCTCCTTCTCTTCTGACTTTCAGTGAGCCAAACAGTATCAACAAGAGAAGTGGGAATTCAGAGACTTTTCATGCACTTAAAGCATTCTGTCACTATTCTCTTGCCATCTCATCTAAATAAGTATCTGAGGGAAGCAATACTCTGTGTGTGTTGCCTACCTAATACCCCACTCTCCCCTCTTAACAAAGGAAACCCAACGAGGAGCATAGATACTAAAATACATTTCCTGCTCGTCATTTCAGACAAAGGTGGCCATGGACAGGGAAGTGAAAGTAGTCTGCTGGAGTTTCCAGGGTGGCTCTTCTAAGGATGCTGATCAATTGAGGGAGCGTCGTTTCTGATCTTCACTCTCCTTCCTTGCTCCTTCTTCTTCCTGCCTGGAACCCAGAGGTAACTACTAGAATTCCACCATGTCATCTAGGACCATGAGGCAAGACCTAAGCTGGAAAACAGACACTAACAGAGAAAGGCGATAAAAAGAGCCACAGCCCCTAATGATGGTGGCTCTCCTGTATCACCCTTGGTCTGCTCAGCTTCTTTTGCCTGAGACTTATTTTTCCAAATAAAAGAACCACCCCCGACCCTCCCCCCCGCANGTTATGGAATATAATACAACATACAGTTCCAGCTTAAATTCTGTTTTGAATAACAGAGAGATGTAAGGCCATTGTGATCAGCTGACTAAATGCCGTGTGCTGTCAGCTTGCTGTAAATTAGGGACTAGAGGGGGACTCAGAGATCATGACAAAAATCCAAAGACTCCTTTAGAGGTTCTCAGTATAAATCAGCAAAATGCAAGTGTGATCTTGTCACATGAGTGTGTAATCACATGAAGGCCAGCACAATCATTGCAAGTACCTTTGGAAGATAAAAGGTGTAGTGTGTCTATAAAGAAAGAAAAATAACTCAGAATCTCCACACACAGGGAAAGCAGGAGTTGGTATTGAGAATGGGAAATCAGATGACCACAGTTGAGGAAGATAAATAAATTGCACGGATGCACTGTGAGCGCAAATTGTTTTGTACACTCAGTTTGGAACAAAGACGTCTGATGATGACTTTTGATAGAACAATTCTGACAATTTTTCCCCACCCATAATCTTGTCCACTCCATTGCTGACTTATGTTTTGCTAGTTGATGCTAGAGAGGAAGCTGGTCCTGAGAGATTTAATCAGCCAGCTTAATTTTCCTTAATTGCACTCATCTGTAAGACTACAATAACAAAACTGAAAAATTGCATGCTGTTGTGAAAAAAAAAAAAAAAAGGACTATACTGTGGATCAGGAGATTTTCATTCTAGCCCAAATTCCTCCATTGCTTGGCATTCTTAAATTAGACCTTTTTGAACTTGAGTCATTAAATGAGATTCTTGGATTGCATAATCATGAAGGTGCTTTCTATCACACAACTCTGTCCTTCAAGCACCAAGTCTAGATGTTGCAAGGCATTGAAACACTTTCCTCACCTAGTCTACCAGTTCATACCTATCTTAAAACATGAGCTTCCTAATAAAGCTTTCTGAAATAGCCAAAAGAATACCCCAAACCCCCAACCCCCACCCCACATAATTTAGCTGTACTATGAGAAGTAACACAGTTTGATGGCTCTGGTGTGACACCAACAAACATTAGCATCACTCCCCCAAATGACTGAATTCCTTTGCTGCTTTGTTTGAATGCCTTCTGAATTAATTTTGAATCTGGTCTGAGTAGGTTGTCCTAGAGAAGAGCTACAGACATCTTAATGACCTATTTTACAGATAAAGCCACTAGATAGGAGGGAAAGAGTTAGAAATTTAAAACATTAGGGAGCAGAGATAGCTACAGACAGAGAGTCAGGAGGACAAGGAGAGCTGTCCAGGTGGGGCTGACCTTTCCTGAGGTGGCAGGAGCTCCAAGAGCTACCTGGTATCCAGCTCCTTCTACCGCAGAAAATGCAATGATAGAGATTTACAGGGCATTTGTAAAGTCTATCAGAATTTTTTTTTTCTTACAGTTTTCCTATTTACTGCCAAAATGTACATCTATTTCCCTTTTATGTCCCTCTGGTAATATAAGGCAGTAGAGTCATCTGATGGGATTAGAAAATGGCTCTGTCATTGTAAACTTTGGGAACTTGGATAAGTCACTTACTCATCTCTGGGACAGATCTGTGGGAAAAGGGATGGTGAAAATACATAACTAGCTGAGTGAGAGGATTAACGTGGGAAGGAGTGTGTAAGACCTCAAGCTCAGTAGATACTCAAACATTTTTGAAAACTTTCCTTGTTATTGCGAGCTTGAGGTTTTAGCATGACTTTTCCCAATATACAGAGGCTTTATGAATGGTTTGAATTAACACAAGATATCATATTTCAAACCCATTTTTCTCTTCATTGGTAAAACTGGAAGCCACCTGATAAGTAGAACCTACTCTTGGTACAGGAGGACTCCAGCGTGAAAACTCACACATTCCTTACGCGAGCTGTCAGACACTTCTACAATTTCAAACGGGTTTTTCTTCTTAACCTTTTATGTTTAAATAGCATATTACTAAATTTCATGCCTGGATCAAGTAGTTACCTAATAAGTAAGCTTTTTTCTTTTCTGTTCTCTGGCGCCACTCTAGTCCATATTTGTGTTATCTAATATGTCTCTTCTTACTTGTGTGGTCTATATGAATCAGGCTGCGTTCAAACAGTTTCCAAGAAAACATTAGAGAAAGAAAGCCACAGCTGTTACGCCTGCCATCAAATATACCAAGCTGTAAAGCAGAGGCAGAAATGCACGGTTCTGCTAGCTCTCCAGCCTCTAACACATAGGGCACGGTCTTCTCCCAGCCACTTAANTGTGGTCTATATGAATCAGGCTGCGTTCAAACAGTTTCCAAGAAAACATTAGAGAAAGAAAGCCACAGCTGTTACGCCTGCCATCAAATATACCAAGCTGTAAAGCAGAGGCAGAAATGCACGGTTCTGCTAGCTCTCCAGCCTCTAACACATAGGGCACGGTCTTCTCCCAGCCACTTAATGGGATCCAGTGCCCACAAGGAGAAGGCAATGGCACCCCACTCCAGCACTCTTGCCTGGCAAATCCCATGGATGGAGGAGCCTGGTAGGCTGCAGTCCATGGGGTTGTGAAGAGTCGGACACAACTTAGCGACTTCACCTTCACTTTTCACTTTCATGCATTGGAGAAGGCAATGGCAACCCACTCTAGTGTTCTTGCCTGGAGAATCCCAGGGACGGGGAGCCTCGTGGGCTGCCATCTGTGGGGTCGCACAGAGTCAGACATGACTGAAGTGACGCAGCAGCAGCAGCAGTGCCCACAAGGACCAGCCCTTAACACAGCTGCATTCTGCTTTGCTGGATCCTTTGAAGTAATCACAACACAGGGAAAATAATTCTTAATAAGCAAAAGTCATTCAAAGCAGCCCAGTTCACTGCTGGAGATGTATACTGATGTATGCACTTAGGAAAGATGCTAAGCATATGAACACCACATGACCTAGCACTCTCAAACCTAGGTAAATATCCAGCACTGAAAGGCATGCACAAGAGTGTAAAATGTCTATGCAGAATATCTCCAAGCTGGAAACTACCCTAATGTTCATCCTCAGGAAAATGGATACATTGAATATGTTCACACAATGAAACACTAAACAGGAATTTGTAAAAAGAGCAAAGAATTCTATATGATAAATATGGATGCAATTTATGTACTTACAGTTCGCTGAAAGAAATGGGATACAAGTGTGTACCAGCTCTATTCTTACACATTTCAAGAACATGCAGACCTATTAGAGCTCAGGATACACTCCCTTGGCAGGTGTGTGCACGTGCATGTGTGTGTAATAACTGGAAGAAATGTTGTGTTTCTTGATTGGGTGTTGGTTACAAAACTGGTGTTCAGTTGGTAAAATTTCATTAAGCTCTATGCCTGATACGTACCCTTTGTCATAGATGTATTACATGCAATAAAAAGTTATTTTTATTGGAAATGATTATAAAAATGTATGTTCATCTTGCCAATCTTGGAAAAGGCAAGGAAAAAATGTCCAAATGGCAGGAAGGCATCTAATGGGTCCACCAAGTCATCACATTCACAAGCTCAAACAGAAATCCTACTACAGACTGAATGTTTGTTTCCCTCACAGAACTAATATGTTGAAACCTAATACCCAGTGTTCTGATATTTGAAGATGGGGGTCTCTGCAAGGTGATGAGGTCACAGGTGGAACCCTCAGAGATGAGATTAGTCTCCTTACAAAAAAGGACACACTGTGAATATGGCTGTCCATGATCCAGGAAGCAGGCCCTTGCCAGGCACCAGATTTGTTGGCAACTCGATCTGCCTTGTTAACTGTGAGGAAAAAAAATTCTGTGGTTTAAAAGCCACCCAGTCTATGGTATTTTTTATTATAACAGCCCAAACTAAGACAGACTCCAGTAACAAATCTGATGCATGTTTGAGGACCCCTGGGCCGACAGCCCTGCATTGTACGGCTGCAGAGAGCGTTGCTACTACCTACTCCTGCTCCCACTCTTATCTCTGTTACGGGCCAGGCACTGCATTGAGGCTCCTTTCGTAAACATGATTTCATTCATCCTCACCAAAAACCTCATGAGAAAACACTGTAACTTCCATTTTGTACATGTGGAAACTGAGGCTCAAGCATGTTACACTGCTCACCTCCGGCTATGAGAAGACCTAACGTGTATGGTCGCTTAAACTCGTGACTGTGATCCCTGTGAGTCCAGACTATGGGCTTCCTTCACCCTACTCTTGGGCTCCAAGAAATTCCCTCCCCATTGCTGTGTGAGGTTACAGTGGTTTGTACCTCTCGTAGTCGTTGTTTTCCACTGTGGTTGTGGGTTCGTTCAACCTGTGTTCTCTGTTAGTCTGAAATGCAGACAGGGGAGCAGCCGTGGCCGAATCCGGCTCTCCTCTCCCGAACACATGTGGTTCGGTTCCATGGAGCCCCACATGAAGGCTGCCAGCCCTGCCGGACTCCAGGGACTCACCGTGACTACAGTGTGCCCACTGGAACTACCAGTGTGATCACAGAAGTAACCCATTTAGAACTCGCAAAGGCTGATACGAGGGCAGATGTTTACTGAATTCGCAGAGAAGTCCTTAATTTTTCCCCCTTAAGGACACATACAAAATTATGCATACTCAAGATGAGCAAGCTGCTGGAGATCTTCTGTAGTGAAGGGTAAGAATGTGCTTCCATTAAAGATCTTTAGAGGCAGACCTCTGTTCAAATCCCAATTAAGCCATTCACTAGGTCCCAGCTCCTTTATCTAATAAAGGTGGAAAATACCTTCATCAGAGAATTATTATAAAGATAAATGAAACAATGTGTGAGAAGTACTTAGTTCAATCTCTGCTACGTTACACTTTTTCTTAATTGGTAAACACACTCGCACAGACTTTAATTAGTGTGCTGCATAGGGGCATCATGCATTATACACACACATACGTACAAGCACTCACACTCACAGAACCAAAGACTTGGGACTCCCTGTCTTCTAACAGACAATAGGAAACCCTGCTTTTTGAATGCATTTGGCCATGTGATATTTTCTAAAATAGCTGAAAAAATAGAAAAAAAAATTGTGATCAGTAGCATAATAAATTATCTGAAAACCAACAATACAGGTTTTAAAGAAAAGTCTCTGGGAACTTCAAAAGTGTAAAATGTATCTCTAAACTGCTTGCTAAATGGCAACTTTGCCATATGTGTAGCTTGACTTGCATGCTACCTTAGTCACTTCTAGAACACTCTAATACTCTGAGGCTAATAAACTCTTAACTATTAACAGTCTGTAAGCCTACGTGTAATAATAGCCTTTTAATCCATTGTCTTCCCCTCTCATTAAAGACTACAAGAGTTCTGCCATCTTCCTTTATGTTTTGTATGACCTCTTGGAGATCCGAGGGGGGAATCATCGGACAGAAATTAGCCACAGTCACAGCGATGCTTGGGAAGCTAGTTCATAGCATAAGCCAAGAAGACTCCGTTCCCGTCCTCACTGGCATTTAATGATTGTACTTTCTCATTACAGTTCTCTCGCCCCAGTACAGAGAAAATAATTAGACCTTGAACATGGCAATTAAAAGCAGATATCCTGAGTTCTGACACTGCCAGCAGACCAGCCAACTGTTAAGGAGATACTTAACGTCACCCTGGTGGCGAATTTCTAAAAGGTTACAGAGCACCACTGAGGGGGGAAAAAAATCATTCTGTAGCAAGTATGACCTAAGCGTTTAGATGTTCTAAGTTCCTGATCCTAAAAGCACACATATATCAGAGCTGATGCTTTTTAATGCTGCCATTGTTTCCTTTAAGTTGTGCGTGAATACTGTATTTCTGTGTTCTGTTAAGGTCATTCTTCCATGATAATGCTAATTATGACAAAACTATCACCTCAGGTTAAGAATACCAGCAATCAAATAACCTTATGTTGTAAAGGTAACACATGTAGTCTATAAAATTGCTGTTTATAAGACCCAAGGAGATTCATTTGGAAAAGAAACTAAATATTCTTCATCAGCTGGCATTTCTTTGATTTCTCACTGATGCCTCTTAAAAAAAGACACTAGGATGTTTTACACAGAAATAAATGTTGCTACATCACATAAGCACCCTTCCACCTGTGTACAAGGTAAACAGATGAGACAATAAATGTCAGTTATTTAAGCCACCCAGTTTGTGGTACTTTATTATGGCAACCCTAGCAAACTAAGACAGGTACCAACCTTAATTTCAAACACTCAGTATGATGAATTCAACTATTAGAAGTGTTACCATTTGAGATTATCACTTTGGTCAGTTGCTCTACAAAACCACATTTACTTGAGGCACATCGTAACAAAAGATTTATTTTTGCTTAAATTGAAACTTTCCTGTGGGACAATTTATCATCCACTAACCATCGTTGTGGCTGATGCGCACGTCCCTGTGGTAAGAACCTGGCGCCTGCTGCTAACAGTAAGTGAGTGAGCTGTCGTGCGAGATATTTCCCAGACCCACAGCCCAGGCTTCAGAACCTGCAGCTCCTGCTGACATCCTGACCACAACACAGGAGAGACCCTGGACCACAGCCACCCAGCTAAGTCACTCCTGAATTCCAGATACACAGAAACTTTACAAGAGTAGATGTTTGCTTTTTCAAACCACTAGGGTTTGGTATAATTCACTGCATAGAAATATACAGCCAGCACTACATCAGCCTTTACTGGGTATACCCACTTGTCAGCTCTGCACAGGCAGAATTATCCCTTTAAGCACAACAGGGGCAATGAACTGTAAACAGAAATTTATAGAGGAGGTTAAAGAATGTCTTGCTCTCCTGATGAATATGGCTTCTTTTATCCTACCTTGAATGTTGATGTGTGATGAACAAGGTTTACTTTATCCTACCCTTGGATGCTGGTGTGATGGTTGGAGCTGCAACAACTACCTTACCACTAAGAGGAAAGGTCAAGGGAATTATACTGATCTTGGCCCTGATATAATTGACTTGCTGAAGTAACACTGGAAATTGCCTGCTTTTAAACTTGTTACATGAAGGAAAAATATGTATTAAAGCCACTGAAATCAATTTTTCTCTTATCAGTAACTGGAATATAATCTTTCCTTATAAAAGCTACTTCTCTATTTTATGTCATTTCAGGAGTTCTGTCATACCTCCTCTATTTTTAGTCTCAGAAAATATAATCCAATAGCTGCCATGAAAGTATTAATCTATTTTTAAAAACCTTTAGAACCAGACATTTTGCTCATAGTATCTCCATCCATATCACCTGGTGGGCTCAGATGGTAAAGCATCTGTCTACAATGCAGCAGACCTGAGTTTGATCCCTGAGTTGGGAAGATTCCCTAGAGAAGGAAATGGCAACCCACTCTAGTATTCTTGCCTAGAAGATTCCATGGATGGAGAAGCCTGGTGGGCTATATAGTCCATGGGGTCGCAGAGTCTGACATGACTGAGCGACTTCACGATGATTCTGAGAAAATGTAAGGAAGATACCATTATTTATAAAATAAAAGGAAAATAAAGAAGAAAAGGAAATGGGCAAAGAAAGTAGCCAAGATTAAAAAATATATAGAAATAGAAAAGAGAAAATGGTAATGTAGGAAATACATTTTTTAAGCCCACAAAAAGGAATTGATGTGAAAATGATTACAAGAACTTAAAATGTAAAATCCACTTGTTGACTATTTGTTAGCTCAGACGGTAAAGCATCTGCCTGCAATGTGGGAGACTCCGGTTTGATCTCTGGGCTGGGAAGATCCCCTGGAGAAGGAAATGGCAACCCACTCCAGTATTCTTGCCTGGAAAATCCCAAGGATGGAGGAGCCTCATAGGCTACAGTCCATAGAGTCGCAAAGAGTCGGACATGACTGAGCGACTTCACTTTCTTTTCTTTCCTTTCTAGAATGTCAAAGTTTGCAAACATCATGTACAGTAAGATTTTTGTAAGCATTAAATTTATTTTCCTAATGTTTAAACTTTGGCACTAGGCAATGCAATGTTAAATGTGAGAAGCTTTTGTTAACTGTCTTTCCTAAAAATAAGATGTGAGGTGATAATGAATTAAACCTTTGAAAACACAGAGTGAGTTTGCAGGTTCTGGTTGTTTTATGGGTTATATATCAGGAGGGGGAAAAAGCAATTACTTACTCTACACAGATAAAAGAGAGATGGGATAAATGGTTCAAAGAAAACAAATATTGAATTAATTGGTGGCCCAAAAAAGTTTAGCTTTTTACACTCAAACAAAATGTGTCACACACATATTGTCAAGAAGAAAAAGAAATTACAAATCAAATCTCTAAAGTTCTTTATAAGTCATCAGTGAAAATAAAACCTTTTTGGAATTTTTCATTCTTCTGTTAAAAGATAATACCTACATAATACTTCATATATAGTAGATTGTTATGGAATCTAAAGTTTCATTCCANGTCAAGAAGAAAAAGAAATTACAAATCAAATCTCTAAAGTTCTTTATAAGTCATCAGTGAAAATAAAACCTTTTTGGAATTTTTCATTCTTCTGTTAAAAGATAATACCTACATAATACTTCATATATAGTAGATTGTTATGGAATCTAAAGTTTCATTCCATTTTAAATGCGTGTTTTTATTATCTCATCTTTGGTAAATATTTAGTTACAGGACAGCATATTTCACATATATGTATACGACTCTGGAGTCAACTGCTTTGCCTTGAATCCCGAGAAACTACAGGTTATATCACTTTCAATAGAAACTGACCTTCTTTCAGTCAGTTTGTGGAGGGAAACTGTCTTTGTGTCTGCCTTTGTAACATGGGTGAGATAACAATATCTAACTACTAATTGTGAAAATTCGATAAACAAGTCCATGTGAAGTGTTTAGCCTAGGTCTAGAATGTATTCAGCAACTCATGTGTTTAAAAATTATTTGGAAATAAAGAATAAAATGTGTAGAACATGAGCATTGTTTGATAAGTACATGGAAAAATTAGAGTGAAATGAAGAAATTAGTCAAAAAGTGTGAATTCACAACACATATTTGAACCTCAGAATAAATACATGCAGAACAACCACAGTTTTCAGAAACATTTTAAGGCTTAAGCTTTACTTGACAAAGCTGAAACGAGATACCCTAAAATTATGATAAAACAACCACAGTCCAAAGGATAGCAAGAAGAGATAAGAAAGCCTTCCTCAGTGATCAGTGCAAAGAAAAGGAGGAAAACAAGAGAATGGGAAAGCTTAGAGATCGCTTCAAGAATATTAGAGATACCAAGGGAACATTTCACGCAAAGATGGGCACAATAAAGGACAGAAATTGTATGGACCTAACAGAAGCAGAAAATATTAAGAAGAAATGGCAAGAATATACAGAAGAACCAAACAAAAAAGATCTTCATAACCCAGACAATCAGGATGGTGTGATCACTCACCTAGAGCCAGACATCCTGGAATGTGAAGTCAAGTGGGCCTTAGGAAGCATCACTATGAACAAAGCCAGTGGAGGTGATGGAATTCCAGTGGAGCAACTTCAAATCATAAAAGANAGGGATGGTACAAGAAGGGAGGGGGGAGGGAGGTTCAGGATGGGGAACATGTGTATACCTGTGGCAGATTCATGTTGATGTATGGCAAAACCAATACAATATTGTAAAGTAATTAACCTTCAATTAAAATAAATTTATATTAAAACAAAACAAAAATGCTGTTGTATGTGATGCTTCTTTGGTGCTTCTAACAGTCTCTATGGCAACCCCTCCCAGTATTCTTGCCTGGGGAATCCCATGGGCCAAAGAGCCAGGCGAGCTACAGTCCATGGGGTCGCAAAGAGTCGGACACAACTGAAGCGACCTTATGCGAAACAGTCTCTATATAAGTATCAAGATAATGACCTCAAACCAGGTGTAGGGGTAAAACTGATTCAAAATGATGAGAAGTCACAGAACTCAAAAGCACTCTTGAGTATTTTGACTTTGATCCAAACCCAGTAACTTGATCTTGTGTAGTACAGAACCAGGAACTGAAACAGCTAAAACTGAAAGCTTCTCTGACAGGTATTTAAAGAATGATGTATCATTGTACTGATTTAAA
Organism: Neotragus moschatus; assembly: GCA_006410615.1. Lineage (NCBI taxonomy): Eukaryota > Metazoa > Chordata > Mammalia > Artiodactyla > Bovidae > Neotragus > Neotragus moschatus. The sequence goes on along the minus strand of SJYA01001833.1, from coordinate 579,265 downwards.
GCAAGAAAACTGTATGAATAATTCAACCCTCCCCCCAACAATGAAAAAAAAGGTGTTTACACTTTCAAACACACGTTAAAACGAGAACTGTTTTGCCCAAAGTAAGTAAGAGGAGTATAAATTTCTCATTGTGCTGAGACAGAAAAGGTTCTACCTCACATCTTGGTAAGGAAATAAGATGCACCACTGAAAAACATTCTACAGGAGCAATCCCTTTGCACTGAGGGACTCAAAGAAAATCCTGACTGGAAACCAAATAATTCTAGGGAGTATTTATGTTACATGAAGGATGACCACTAGGGTGGTTTTTCACTTTTCTAACTGTACTGGGAGGGAAATCTTCTAATGGCAGCAATATATCAGTTTTGGTAAGTTCATCCATGATTAGGTCTTAAGGGTCCCATTTATATTCTAAAAGGAAGTCATTTCTAAAATGAAGTCTAAGGCCTTATTATTAATAATAGATTAAGAAACAGCTTAAATTCTGTCTCCTGGTCCTGATCAAACTCAAAAATCCATTTATTATTTTTCCTCGGTTTCATAATCTAGAGAGAATTGACTCCCTCACTTTCTCTTTTTTGAGAAGTTCAAGGGATGTACTCTTTAGGGAATGCTGTTTGAAAAGTTACTGTCACTGGCATTCTCACTATTCACCCAGTAAGAGATGCAATCAAACGCTCTCTTAAAAGAAAAAGACATATCTAAGTAAGTAGGTCTTTAGGGTTCCATACGGTCTGAGAACAGGGAAATAAAACTATTATGAATTCCTAGGTTCACAGGAAATACTTTTATACACTGTCACATTGGACACTCACATTAGTCCTAGGAGGTAAGTCAAGCAGGTATGGGTACCTCAGTTTAAACAAAGAGGAAACTGAGGTGCAGTAAGATTGAGCTGATTCTGAGGATCAGGGCAATCAATGCTGGAATCAGGAGTCAAACCCATTCCTCCTGTTGCACAGTGTGTGTGTGTGTGTGTGTGTACCTCACACTAAGGCAAACTGACACTTAGCATCTGTGTGTGTGTGTGTGTGTGTGTGTGTGTGTGTGTGTGTATACCTCACACTAAGGCAAATTGACACTTAACATCTTTCACCCACCTAGATTTCTAGCTGAATGACATTACTTCCTCACTTGTTTCTAAAGTTCCTATTAACATTTCATTGTTTCAATTTATATACAACTGGCTCAGCTAGTGTTTTTCCTTAAAAAATTAAAACCCTCTTATGATAAGTCTGATTCTGGATGATTCTTGACCACGCTTACTCTGTTTGTCACAAAGTTAGTGATTACACCAAGACTTAGTGAGAGACATTTTCATTTTCTCCAGCTATTGTCCACACAATTCATGGTAAATCCTCCCAGGCTACAGTGAGATTTACAGTATCACTTATGCCACAGGAATTCAACCAACCTCTCATTACTTTCTGAAGTTCTCTCCCTTTTTCTTCCTGGAGCTGCCTTAAAAGTTGCCTTTTACTACCCAGTGTGCACTTAATCAGTACTTTTGGGACTAGCACTTGGATTCCTGTTTTCAGTGTTTGTTGCTGTTGCTTAGTTGTGTTTGACTCTGCAACCCCATGGACTGCAGCATGCCAGGATTCCCTGTCCTTCACTATCTTCTGGAGTCTGCTCAAACTCATGTCCATTGAGTCAGGGATGGTATTGAACCATCTCATCCTCTGCCACCCTCTTTTCTTTTTGCCTTCAATCTTTCCCAGCATCAAGATCTTTTCTATTGAGTTGGTTCTTTGCATCGGGTGGCCAAAGTATTGGAGCTTCAGTGTTAGTCTTTCCATAGAAAATTCAGGGTTGATTTCCTTTAGGACTGACTGATTTGATCTCCTTGTAGTCCAATTTACTCTCAAAAGTCTTCTCCAGCACCACAATTCAAAAGCATCAGTTCTTCAGTGCTCAGCTTTCTTTATGGTCCGACTCTCACATCTGTACATGACTACTGGATAAACCATAGCTTTGACTATATGAACCTTTATTGGCAAAGTGATATCTTTGTTTTTTAATTCGCTGTCTAGGTTTGCCATGGCTTTTCTTCCAAGGAGCAAGTAAGTGTCTTTAAATTTCATGGCTGCAGTCACTGTCCCCAGTGATTTTGGAGTTTTCAGCTAGTTCTATTAAAACTGTACAGAAAATCAGGAACAATGATACAGAAGGATCCTGGCAGAGTAAATAAATTAGTTAGGAGAGCCTTTCTAAATGACAGGAGTACAGCATGAAGGATGGGCAGACAGATACTCTTAAGCGGAGAATGTAGGCTGGCACTCCCCCTGCAGCACTGGCTGACTGCCCATGAGAAAAACACATGGCCAGCACACTCTTCAATGCACACACACGTACATACACACACTCATCATTTTAAATAGAAGAATAGTTTCCGAGATAAACAGCTCCATAGGAAATGGCTAGTGTAGAGGCAGTGCTGAGTGAGGCATCAGGTATACGTTCTCTTGAATCGAATGGAGATTTGATACGGTGTTGCGGAAGAAGGCGGAGCACTGCGGACTGAGAGGCAGCTTCCTTGGTCTGGGAGCCTTTCCAGCTGGACCGGTCATTTAACTTCTGCAACACAGTAGATGAAGGTTTTCATGCTGGGCTTCATGGAGCACTCAGAGTTCTCAAGAGTCTAATGGGAGGAGCCACCAGCTGGCCTCAAGTGGACTCAGACTTCCAACTCCATTCAGAACAAGACCTGTTTCATATTCTGATTTATTTTTAAGATTTTGCTGAAATAAAGGGGTTTTTCAATGCAAAAAAATAAACAAAACCTTCTCTAGTGTTAAGCTTCCCAGGTAGATCAGCAGTAACGAATCCATCTGCCAATGAAGAAGACGTGGGTTCAATTCCCTGAGTCAGGAAGATCCCTTGGAGAAAGAAATAGTAGCTCACTCTAGTATCCTTGCTAGGAAATCCCCATGAACAGAGGACCCTGGTGGGTTACAGTTAAGGGGGTTGCAAAAGAGTTGGACATGACTTAGTGACGAAACAGTAACAATCTCTAGGGTCTTTTCTAACTCTAAAAATTTATTCTCTTATCCCCTTGGAAGAGAAGTGAATGGCTCTATTCTCACTATCACAAACAATCATATCTGCCAACTTCTGATGGAATTACAGACTTAGCTACATTTAAGGATGGAATGTTACAAACATGGTCAGACAAGGTCAATGATGTTCAAGTCATCTGATGATTCACTTTTCAATAAAAAGTTGGGAGTAAAAGAGTTTCTTGATAAGTTATGTTGGTAAGAAAAATTAGGTAGGAAGAAGACTAACACTCAAGAGACAGAAAAAAAGAGTTTTTAACCCTCTACTTATACCAGACCCATTTCTGTCAACTCCTGTGTCTTATCAGAGGGAGGAAGGAAGAAACAGAGAGAGAGAAAAAAAAAACAAAAAAAGAATTAGACAAGGAATTATTAATCTGATTGATTAGAGAATGACCTACTCATTGGTCATGTTATCTAACAAGTGGGGCCACAATTTTGTAAACTGTACAAACCCACATTCTTTCTTGTGGATCTGTATTCTGAAATTTGAAGAAAGCAGGAGTTACAGCTTAAGCCTTGAACTGAAGCTCTCATTGGACCACTAGGTCCTAAACCAGCAGTCTGACGCTTCATTCACAATCACTGCTTACATGGCACCCTCTTGTAATGTATGTATGTATACTCTTATACGCCAAGTGGTATAATTTTAGCTGGACAAGGCTGAGACATTCCTGCAGTCTTCAACTATAAAAAATTCTACCCTACTTGCCACTAAAAAGGTTGAGAAAAAATAAATATCCAAACACAACATGAATACTCAGGTTAGATCAAAGCTAGTAATATAGTATTCACCCTTCACTCTGTAGTTGAATACTCATATACTGACAATATAGCTTCTGAAGGCTCATATTTCCCTTGTCTTCTAAGCTCAGCAGTATTCAAGATCAGCTCTAGGAATGTGGGTCAATATATCCTGAGTACAGCTTCACCTGGAATGTGTAGCAAAGATAACTGTTAATCACCAGACCCTAGAAACTGTTTAAGAGTAAATTTACCTAAGGTACCTGGCAGTCCCCACAGGGCATAGTTCCCAGGTCACACTTGTGAGTGAGGTCAACCATGTCTGTGGTTTTTCTGAGTTTTCTCCTCCCACAGACACATATAAGAATGCTTAAGAAAAAAAAAAAAAAGACACATGGACCTTGTTGTATTAGTCAGGAATCTGCCAAGAAGCAATCAGACAGCACAGGGACTGGAATGAAAGGATTCCTTAGATGCTACAGATGGGTTTCAGGCAACCAGGAAACTATGTCAATTCACCAAGAGCAAAGCAAGAGCAGTAGTTCTCGTCCTGGGACTGAAAGTACAGGGATGAAGTGGTGTTACTGGAGGCTTGGGAGTGCTAGCTCCCTGCAGAACAGCAAGAACTTAGACAAGAGTTTTATTCCCAGAGGAGGGCAGCCTTTTCAGAAATGGGATCCAAATCAAGGAGTGAGGAGAAATATCCCAATCCTTAATCTCCACCTTTCCTCTCATTTCCTGCCAGTGCCTCCCAATGGTTAACCCACTTTCAAACCACAAAAGTTAAATGGCAAGGGAGCCCAGGGGATGCAGGGCAAACCATCCATCTCTTGGGGGCATAGATCAGTGCAGAGCATGCATGGTGAAATATTCAGCACAGACCCACAGTCTAGGAAAATACAGTCATGTGTATGTGAGGTTTGTGAAGCCCTGAAGCCTATTTATGGGTCCTAGTTCAGAAACTGAGTGTTCATGACTTCCAAATCTGCATCTACAGGGTATACATTTCTCTCTCCTTCAGGTACAGGTTTTATATATACAGCTATCAACTAGATGCCTTCATTCAGATACCTAGATACTTTGTTCACTCACCTAGAGCCAGACATTCTGGAATGTGAAGTCAAGTGGGCCTTAGGAAGCATAACTACTAACAAAGGTAATGAAGGTAATGAATTCCAGTTGAGCTATTTCAAATTCTAAAAGATGATACTGTGGAAGTACTGCACTCATTATGCCAGCAATTTTGGAAAACTCAGCAGTGGCCACAGGACTGGAAAATGTCAGTTTTCATTCCAATCCCAAAGAATGCTCAAACTACCACACAATTGCACTCATCTCACATGCTAGTAAAGTAATGCTCAAAATTCTCCAAGCCAGGCTTCAACAATACATGAACCATGAACTTCCAGATGTTCAAGCTGGATTTAGAAAAGGCAGAGGAACCAGAGATCAAATTGCCAACATCTGATGCTGCTGCTGCTGCTGCTGCTGTCACTTCAGTCGTGTCCGACTCTGTGCAACCCCATAGATGGTAGGCCACCAGGCTCTGCCGTCCCTGGGATTCTCCAGGCAAGAACACTGGAGTGGGTTGCCATTTCCTTCTCCACTGCATGAAAGTGAAAAGTGAAAGTGAAGTTGCTCAGTTGTATCCGACTCTCACTACGACTGCAGCCTACCAGGCTTCTCTGTCCATGGGATTTTCCTTATTACAAAAGCAAGAGAGCTCCAGAAAAACATCTATTTCTGCTTTCTTGACTCTATCAAAGCCTTGGACTATGTGGATCACAATAAACTGTGGAAAACTCTTAGAGATGGGAATACCAGACCACCTGACCTGCCTCTTGAGAAATCTGTATGCAGGTCAGGAAGCAACAGTTAGAACTGGACATGGAACAACAGATTGGTTCCAAATAGGGGAAGGAGTACATCAAGGCTGTATATTGTCACCCTGCTTATTAAACTTATATGCAGAGGACATCATGAGAAATGCTGGGCTGGATGAAGCACAAGCTGGAATCAGGATTGCCGGGAGAAATAGCAGTAACCTCAGATATGCAGATAACACCACCCTTATGGTAGAAAGTGAAGAAGAACTAAAGAGCCTCTTGATGAAAGTGAAAGANTCCAATCCTAAAGAAAGGCAATCCCAAAGAATGTTCAAACTACTGCACAATTGCTCTCATCTCACACACTAGTGAAGTAATGCTCAAAATTCTCCAAGCCAGGCTTCAACGATACATGAACCATGAACTTCCAGATGTTCAAGCTGGATTTAGAAAAGGCAGAGGAACCAGAGATCAAATTGCCAACATCTGATGCTGCTGCTGCTGCTGCTGCTGTCACTTCAGTCGTGTCCGACTCTGTGCAACCCCATAGATGGTAGGCCACCAGGCTCTGCCGTCCCTGGGATTCTCCAGGCAAGAACACTGGAGTGGGTTGCCATTTCCTTCTCCACTGCATGAAAGTGAAAAGTGAAAGTGAAGTTGCTCAGTTGTATCCGACTCTCACTACGACTGCAGCCTACCAGGCTTCTCTGTCCATGGGATTTTCCTTATTACAAAAGCAAGAGAGCTCCAGAAAAACATCTATTTCTGCTTTCTTGACTCTATCAAAGCCTTGGACTATGTGGATCACAATAAACTGTGGAAAACTCTTAGAGATGGGAATACCAGACCACCTGACCTGCCTCTTGAGAAATCTGTATGCAGGTCAGGAAGCAACAGTTAGAACTGGACATGGAACAACAGATTGGTTCCAAATAGGGGAAGGAGTACATCAAGGCTGTATATTGTCACCCTGCTTATTAAACTTATATGCAGAGGACATCATGAGAAATGCTGGGCTGGATGAAGCACAAGCTGGAATCAGGATTGCCGGGAGAAATAGCAGTAACCTCAGATATGCAGATAACACCACCCTTATGGTAGAAAGTGAAGAAGAACTAAAGAGCCTCTTGATGAAAGTGAAAGAAGAGAGTAAAAATGTTGGCTTAATGCTCAACATTCAGAAAACTAAGACTATGGCATCTAGTCCCATCATTTCATGGCAAATAGATGGGGAAACAGTGGCAGACTTCATTTCTGGGGCCCCAAAATACTGCAGATGGTGACTGCAGCCATGAAATTAAAAGACACTTGCTCCCTGGAAGAAAAGCTATGACCAACCTAGACAGCATATTAAAAAGCAGAGACATTACTTTGTCAACAAAGGTTCGTCTAGTCAAGGCTATTGTTTTTCCAATAGTTATGTATGGATGTGAAAGTTGGACTATAAAGAAAGCTGAGTGCTAAAGAATTGATGTTTTTGAACTGTGGTGTGGGAGAAGACTCTTGAGAGTCCCTTGGACTGTAAGAAGATCAAACCAGTCCATCCTAAAGGAGATCAGTCCTGAATATTCATTGGAAGGATGGATGCTGAAGCTGAAGCTACAATAATTGGGCCACCGGGTGCAATTCCCAGGAACAACTCTGATCCTGACTCCATCTTGGAAAGTTCACTTGCCCCATTCTCTGTACTCTGTTATTTTGTTTTTCTGTTCTCTACTGTATCTGTACTTTCCATACCATTCTGCGCTGAGTTGACCTGTATCAACAGGGACCACTGCAGAGCTTACTTTCAGTAGGGCACCCAAGAAATGCATGCAGAGTGAGTGAGTGTCCAGTCCTACAAACAAGAAATTTTTTAAAAGATATCAAGATAGATAGGTTTTTTTTTTTTTAAGTTTGATTGGATTTTTTGTCATGTTATAAACTGAGTCAGTAGTATTAGCCTTCCTTCTTTCCAAAGGATCAGAGGAAGAAGAAAGACTGTGTTATTCTATGTACAGAAACCATGACCCCACTCCTGGGTAAGTCTTCTAAGATTATACAGACACTTCAGAAAAGATAAATACAAGGAGAGGAACTCTCTGACGTGCTACCTGACAGCCTAAGTGGAAGATTGTGCTGAAAATACTACACAGTCCCTGAAAGGCAGGACAGGACTGTCCCTCTCTCTTGGGCAAGGCTGTAGAAACTGCACAGCTAAGCAAGGTTCCAGGCAATGAGGTGAACAGCCTCATCACAAGAAGAGGCCCTGAAGAGGGAGAGAACGGGCCTGGAGTCAGGCCATATTCGGGGATGTCACACAGATCTGCCCATTATGGAAGGAAAGACATTTGCAGGAACATGGTGGTGGCTGTGGCAATTTACCAGTGAGAAAGTGCCCAAGTATTTGCTGATTTATCTTCACTGTAGGCAAAACTTCCTTCCAATACATAAGGTCCAGAATTCTTATAAATTGTAAAGGAAAGAGCATCTAGGTTTGTGAGGGGAGACTACAAAAGGGGCAATTTAGACACTAGTGCAACTAGTATATTTTCAAAATAAATTTATCTACAGCTCTATCAAGGAGAAACTGCATTTCAGATTTGGTTGGCCTTAAAAGAGCAGTCAGACAAGAAGCCCCCTTGGAGAGAAACCTAAGGAATATAAAGCAAGTGTCAGGACTCAGCACTCTCAGATTTGCTCGAGCATATCAATGAGCTGAAACAGCAATCTCATAATGAGGATCCTGGGAATAAAAGGCAAGTTTAGATAAGAACTACTCTGGATGAAGGGACAGTAAACTAACAGAAGTCAAGGTATAAAATTCTGAGTGTTCACCAAAATTAGAGCACAGTCAACTAGCCTGAGTACAGTGGGAATTACATGAGGGAATTACATGAGGAATTTGTTACTCTTCCTCAGAAATAGATATCATAACTCAACTGTTAATAATATACATCAATGGCAAACTTTCAATAGACTGCATCCAAAAAAGAAAGTCAAACACTTATTGGAAATTGACTCCCTGAGTAGTTTTCACACTTACCTAAGACAATTTCCTGTTTTCAGTAACCTTGTTGTCGGAATCCAGGGAGGAGAACTTAACAATACCTGACTAACTATAAATACTATAAATCAAAGAAGAAAACAGGCTTCCCAATAGAGACAAAGACAAAATGGTCTGAGCAGGGGGTGCAGGCAGCTGGAAAAATCAGGAAAGATCCCTGGAGAAAGAGACAGCTGAGATGGAACTTGACAGTGTAGGATTTCAATGACCTACATTATCAGATGAAGAGGTGACACAGGAACAATGAAAGTGAGTTCCAGCCAGAGTGTAGCTACCAAGCTACATGGCAAAAGCATTTCCGAGACCAAGAACAGAGAAAGGGCAAACGTAAAGGACCTATGCTCTCCTGGGGGAAGGCATAGAAGAGACCTCAGGATAATGCACGGGAAGGAAGGAGAAGGAGAGTAAACAGAACTGAAGGATGGAGCGTGTGAGGGCATGAGGTCCCAGGTGGAACTGAGGCAGAGGGGCTAAAGGGTACCATGATGCACTTTGTTCTAGCATCTATGTAACTGACACCTTATTGCTGTGCTTAGTTGCTTAGTCATTTCCGACTCTTTGCAACCCCGTGGATTGTAGCCCATCAGGCTCCTCTGTCCATGGGGATTCTCCAGGCTAGAATACTGGAGTGGGTTGCCATGCCCTCCTCCACAGGCTCTTCCAAACCCAAGGATCAAACCCAAGTCTCCTGCATTGCAGGAGGATTCCTTGCCATCTGAGCCACCTGGGAAGCCTAAGAACACTGAAGTGGGTAGCCTAACCCTTCTCCAGGGTATCACTCCAACTCAGGAATTGAACTGGGGTTTCCTGTATTACAGGCAGATTCTTCACCAGCTGAGCATCTTAGAGAACTATGTTATTCATACACAGTACTATAAAGAATATCCACTGACAATTGCATTAAATGCCAGAAAATAGTAAGAGCCAATTCTTTACTGGGCACCTGGCTCCATGCTCAGCACTTCATACTTAAAATACAATTTTGAATCATTTCTTTACACTCATAGTACCAGGTACCCACAGAGGACTTTAGAGCTAAGATTTTAAAAGTACAAGTACTTCCAAGACTGTAAACACCCAATTTGCCATCACCTTGAAATGAAGATCCAACCAGTCCTTTCTGAAGGAGATCAATCCTGGGATTTCTCTGGAAGGAATGATGTTAAAGCTGAAACGCCAGTACTTTGGCCACCTCATGCGAAGAGCTGACTCAGTGGAAAAGACTCTGATGCTGGGAGGGATTGCGGGCAGGAGAAGAAGGGGATGACAGAGGATGAGATGGCTGGACGGCATCACTGACTCGATGGACGTGAGTCTGAGTGAACTCTGGGAGATGGTAATGGACAGGGTGGCCTGGCGTGCTGCAATTCATGGGGTCGCAAAGAGTCAGACACGACTGAGCGACTGAACTGAACTGAAATGAAATGAAGAAAGTGCCATCTGCTCAGCATCCTTCCTGCCCCCTCTCTTCCGTGCCCCCAACTCTGTGGACAACATGGGATCTGACTGCTCCAACACGCCTTCATCCCCAGTTCTTACTCTCCCCTTCGGAGTTCTGTGCAGTACACGAACTGCCGCTGTCCCCACCGCATGACTTCAGTACTTGATGGCTCACTCAGCACTGCCTCAGAAAACCTCCCTCCGGTCCACAAACTTTCTTTTTATCAGATGCTTTCTTCTGCCTCAGCTCTTGCCCAGTTACCTCCGGAATCTCAACTCACTTTTTCTATCTTTTGCTCTTCTTCTTTTCTGTTATTTGTTCTATTTTTAAGTCAAAAAGGAACTAAAGCACATTGACAAATAGAAGAGTAGCTACCATTAATGCTATCTGGAAAAAAAAAACATATATATTAAGAGTGAAATTGCACAGTAAAATAAACCCTACCTCCCCTTTAAGTACATCTTTAAAACTGATATGAGCTTGTGTATATACCCTGATTTTCTAGTTATATAATTTGTGGCTCAGGCTTCAGGATTGAAATATAGTATTTCTTGGTCTTTTTTTTTTTTCTTCTATTGTAAGAAGTAAAATAGAATTTTCTGAAATTTCTCACCATAATTTAATATTTCTTCTATAGTATAGGAAAAACAAATTTTGTGAACTAATCTAAGATCCTAATCCATTTAGAAAATTGATTGTTCATGAAAATGAATTATGCACTATAAACTATAAATATACCTTTCTAATACAGTCTCTTTGTATGTTGGAAACTGTCTGAATACGAAGATAAAGCATATTACAATATTGTTATGCAAATTATGACATGGAATATTTAACTAAATATTAGCAGTGCCTTTTCCAAGACTATTAATTATATTTTTTGTGCTAGATCAGTTATGCCATCAAATACTGTTATTCTATCCTTAAAATTTCTCATCAGTTTTCTATGTGCTGAAATGTGTAAGAAAATTAACTTAAATATAAGATATAATACATATTGAGTTGAAGACCTTCCCAACATCTAATTTTGATATGCCTAATAGCATTCAAAAGAGTTGTATAAATTCTCCTGTTGTTCTTATGACTTGAAAATTACAATGAGCCAGACAAGTAATCTCTATGGTAAACAATGAATAACCTACCTAATTTCAAAAAGGGATTCGAGTCAGCTTACTATAAAGCATATAATTAAGCAAGATACAATGAATTAAACACGAGCAAGGGAAAAAGAAAAGTGATGGAAAAAAAATAGGTAGATTGATACACAGATACATGCCATGAAATATCAGTACTATAAGGGGGCCTCATGTGAAGAGTTGACTCATTGGAAAAGACTCTGATGCTGGGAGGGATTAGGGGCAGGAGGAGAAGGGGATGACAGAGGAGGAGATGGCTGGATGGCATCACTGACTCCATGGGCATGAATCTGAGTGAACTCCAGGAGTCGGTGATGGATAGGAAGGCCTGGCGTGCTTTGATTCATGGGGTCACAAAGAGTCAGACACAACTGAGCGACTGAACTGAACTAAAGGGGGCCTCCAGATCTGGTTCTTAGAGTTCTAGAAGCCAATCCAAAGAGACAAGAAAAAAGGTCAATTGCACGACGCACAGTTTTACAAAGGAAAATCCAACTTAATGGTACTTCTCTTAAAGATGGGAACAGCTGGTATTGATGCTGAAATCCTAAAGAGATCCTCAGCATCTTCAATGATATCCTTAGAGTAATCTGAATGATGGTGCCCATATTCTCCACATAAGAAGACAGAAGCACTCCAAGGGCTAGTTGGATAAAACCAGCTCCACTGGAGGCTATCCAAGTGTTGACCATGGAATGGGCTCCTCTGTGGACTGAGTTAGGAACAGCTTTATTTAATCCATAATAATAAATGAACTATCTTTCAGTCAATCTTAAATAAATATTTGTTTCTAGTTCATGTTTTGAAATGTACCAAATTCACATGTCTGGATCCATCCACTTAGTTTGGCTGGGGAAATACAGAACTGCATGATTTAATAAACAGTGCCGCTCAGGGAAACAGTCTGCATATGAAACTGCCATTGAACCATCTCTGCAGATTACTTCTTTCCACAATAAACAAGTGTTGCTAGTATCCTAAAATGGATAATGATATTATACTTACTTACTAAAGTAACACACAATGCTATATAAATCCAAGGGCACTAGTGATCTGTTGGTTAAACAACAGCAAATGCATGAAAACAAGGCACCAGAAAATTGAAACTCCTATGCTTGTTTCTCTCCTTTAATAAATACAAAATCAGCGAACTTAATACACAGCTTTCTAAAAAGAGTCATACTGGATTTATTTTCTTTAGTAAGCTATCTACCCCAAAAAATAACATTATTGCCCAAATTGGTACTTTAATTTTCTTGAAACTAAATGAAGTTTATTCTTTTAAAGTCCCCAGACACATTTCAGAGTGCTACAGCTTTGATCCTCAAATTTATCTAACAGTGCTTTTCTAATGTCGTTTTGTTTTTCACTTTGCTACATAGAAGTGAAATATAATAAATTATGGTTTAATGTATTCTGGCCCTAAAGAAAGGGACCTTCCTTTTAAAAGTCCAATTGTATTACTAGTTTGCTAAGTTGTCCTAAACTTAGCACTACTTCTTTTAGATATTTCATTTAAAAATGCAATTTCTTGCTATGTATTATAAATCACTATAAATAAATACGTGATTAATATTTTAAGCAATGTCTTTTTGTTCTTATTACATTTGCTAGAAATGTTGTCATAGGCAGAAGAGCATGTGGACTAAAGCTTTATCAGATCAAGATGGGTTATAGGGTGAAGGGGCACAGCAGGCTTCTGATTTATAGTTGAAATCAATCCATTATAATTTCCTTAAATACCTACTATATGCCAAGCAAATTACGATTACCAGGGATATGAATAATAAACAGAAGATAAGACTCATATTGTCACAAAGNTTACATTTGCTAGAAATGTTGTCATAGGCAGAAGAGCATGTGGACTAAAGCTTTATCAGATCAAGATGGGTTATAGGGTGAAGGGGCACAGCAGGCTTCTGATTTATAGTTGAAATCAATCCATTATAATTTCCTTAAATACCTACTATATGCCAAGCAAATTACGATTACCAGGGATATGAATAATAAACAGAAGATAAGACTCATATTGTCACAAAGCTCACAGCCTAATGGGAAAGTCAACACATTTTTAAAAGCCATAGATCACATGATGCTCAACATCACTTATTATCAGAGAAATGCAAATCAAGACCACCATGAGGTACCACTTCACACCAGTCAGAATGGCTGTGATCCAAAAGTCTACAAGCAATAAATGCTGGAGAGGGTGTGGAGAAAGGGGAACCCTCTTACACTGTTGGTGGGAATGCAAACTAGTACAGCCATTATGGAGAACAGTGTGGAGATTCCTTAAAAAATTGCAAATAGAGCTGCCATATGACCCAGCAATCCCACTGCTCGGCATACACACTGAGGAAACCAGAATTGAAAGAGATACATGTACCCCAATGTTCATTGCAGCACTGTTTACAATAGCCAGCATATGGAAACAACCTAGATGTCCATCAGCAGATGAATGGATAAGAAAGCTGTGGTACATATATACGATGGAGTATTACTCAGCCATTAAAAAGAATA
>SJYA01001833.1:388853-564604 GCA_006410615.1 Neotragus moschatus | reverse complement strand
TAATGTAGAAACATGGGAATGATAACCCTGTATGAAAGACAGCAAAAGAAACACAGATGTATAGAATGGACTTTTAGACTCTGAGGGAGAGGGTGGGAAGATTTGGGAGAATGGCACTGAAACATACTATCATGTAAGAAACGAATTGCCAGTCTATGTTCAATACAGGATACAGGATGCTTGCGGCTGGTGCATTGGGATGATCCAGAGAGATGATATGGGGAGGGAGGTGGGAGGGGGTTCAAGATTGGGAACTCATGTACACCTGTGGCAGATTCATGTTAATGTGTGGCAAAATCAATACAGTAATGTAAAGTAAAATAAAGTAAAAATAAAAATAAAAAAAAAAGAAATGTTAAAAAAAATAAAAAATAATAATAATTTTAAAAAGCCATAGACCGTGGTGAAGCAATGAAAACAATAAACAAAATCCATGAGAAGAATGACAAGGGTTGTCACTGGATAGGTGGTTAGCTATGCCCCTCTAAGGAAGGATATACTTAAGATTCACCTGAAGGAGGGGGAGTCAAGTATACAAAGAGTAACCCAGGAAGAAAGATCAGAAAGTAGGAAGATCCTAACGTAGGAAAAAGCTTGATACATTTCAGGAACTGAGAGAAACCAAGGTGGCTGGAATTCAGGAAAAAATGGATAAGCAGGAGATGAACTGGGTAGAGACCAAATCACACAGGGTAATGCAAGTTTCAACAAGATCTTGATTTTATCCTAGAGAAAAGGGAAACCCCTAAAGAACTGTAGAAGAGCGGCAAGGATAAAGGTAATGCATTTAGAAGACAGAATGAATTAACAAAATTAAACTTCCCTTGACGATCCAAGATGATTATCAGTCTTGAGATCGATTTTTAAAGATAGTTCTTTATCAGTTAAACAAAATCAAGTAAACTGAGTATAACATAACACACGTTACATTTGGAATATGAACAATCTTGGTGATATTTTCTGTTTGTTCACGTGCAAGGATCTTATTAATGGAATATTTATTTCCTCTTAACTTCATACATACTGACCCAGACAGAAGCCTCCAAGATTCTTAGAAGTACATTTCTCTCCAAAGAGAAAAAGACATAGAAAAGTACAAAGCATAATACAGTGAACGCTTATGTTCTCAAATTATTAACAATTTTGTTTCTTCAGATTTAGTGACTAGAACAATCATGTTAATGTAACACATAGAGGCATGCATGTGTGCCCACTCACTCCAGTCAAGTGCGACTCTGGGACCTCACGGACTATAGCCTGCCAGGCTTGNTAGAAAAGTACAAAGCATAATACAGTGAACGCTTATGTTCTCAAATTATTAACAATTTTGTTTCTTCAGATTTAGTGACTAGAACAATCATGTTAATGTAACACATAGAGGCATGCATGTGTGCCCACTCACTCCAGTCAAGTGCGACTCTGGGACCTCACGGACTATAGCCTGCCAGGCTTGTCTGTCCATGGGATTCTCCAGGAAAGAATACTGGAGTGGGTTGCCATGCCCTTCTCCAGGGGATCTTCCCGACCCAGGGATCAAACCCACATCTCCTGTGTCTCCTGCACTCCAGGCAGATTCTTTCCCACTGAGCCAGGGAAACTCTAATAGAACATACTTTGTACTAAACTTGACTCTCTCAAAAGCAACCTAAGTCATTTTCTCAAAAACTAAGTCTTATTTTCTGGTAGGTCAGACTCTAAATTCACTGATTTAACTTGACTTTGTCATCAAATTTCAATGTAACCACTGTTCATGAGGGGCCCAAATCGCAGGTTATTTTATTAATACTTAGAATCAAAAAACACATGTATAAGGAGCTGTGAGGCATTTGCATCTGACTTAATCAGCATATACGCCAATCTCAAGTACATGAGGCAAGAAATGTTCCTGGTGGGGTGACCTCACCCCAACGGCCTCCAGGGAGGGATGGTAAGGATGTTGTTGAGGTGACTTCATCAGAAATGACCCAAAGCTGGAGTGCTGGGAACACGGTTGAGGTGACCTCATCTGAAGTGGCCCAGGGATCTCATGATCAGAGCGTCAGGAGAGAGTGGTCTCCCTCACTCTGACGAGGCCTCCAGCACTCATCACTCTGATTTCTCCACCTGTCCTAATCCTGAAGGATGATCTCAGAGACAGAAACTGGAAGACGAATCCTGAGCTTGAGTTGTCACCCATCGAAGTAGAACCTATGCCTTCATTGCTGAGTCACCATCAGCTGATATCAAAGGAAGCCAAGCTCTTCTCAGGACACACATCATGCCCTTGCTTACTGTAAGGGCCCACAGTGTCAGGAGACCTTACAACATGATTCTCTTATGTACAAACAAATAAAACTCAGAAAACATCTTCTATCGTGTCCCTCAACAAAAACGATGATCTCTTAACTTTATGTTGGTCCACCATCCCCTTGACATTCCTCACAAAAATCCACTTCATCTAAACATGTCTCATGTGCAGGCGTTTATGGATCCTAGAATGACAGCTATCTTCTGATTCCAAATGCACAACCCGATTTTTTCATAAAGCTTGATATGGGGAAGAGTGTCCTTGGGGAAAGTATTTTAGAGCCCCCAAATCTTTAGTTTCTGGGTTGATGTGCCATTTTCAGTTCACGGCACTGTGCATAACTGTGACAACTCCTAGATAATAAGAAACTCTCTATGCCCACTAGACATCAATGTTTATTCTCTGCATTTCCCCAAAGAGAGAAACTGGAATGTAAGCAACCACTAATTGACAGGAGCCGCTAATTGACACACATACAACTACTTTCATAATCTATTCACTCTCTTCATAGTCCTTTCACCGCAGTTTATTTCTTGGTGGTTGAGGTTTGAGACCAAATTAAAAGTATACCGCTCTGGCTTCTCTTCTATGAAGTTAAAAAAAAAAAAGGTTTAGCATATGGTGGCTATTTTTAGAGAAAATATTTGCATTTTAAATAATATCAATAGAATGCCAACTGCATCATAATCTCTGCAAAGGTAGAGACGATGCCCATCCTATTTGCCAAGGGTACTCTATCACCTCCACATGGTAAGCACTCAGTCAATGTTTGCTGAATTAATACTGAGTGATATGAAGTGTAACATGATAACTAGAAACATAGAAAATACATGTTGAATGTGGATAACTTACTATTGGTAGCTTACCTTTATAGAAATATTTTATTAAAAATAATTGACGTAGATTCCCACCTACCTCTTCATTCCCTTTTGTTCATCATCATTTTATATCAGCAAGGAGCCAGATGAAAACTGATTTAGTTTCATATGTTTCCTGCTATAATGTCACAGCTCCTACTTAAAGTAAAAACGTATATATCTGGACATGTTTTAGAGTATACACACACTTACCCTCCCCTCCTGACACACACACACTCGTTAGTATCCAAGTCCTTAAATTGCCCAGGGCTGTCAAATGCAGGGCTATTTTCCACTGATTAATGCAAGATGGCACTGGGCTGTGTTCTAGGATCTGGATATCCCCCATTTTAATGTAAAACCACTGTCTTATTAAAGAAACCATATAGTGATAAACTTCTTTAGAAAATTTGACCAATACTAAACCTTATCAGATCAATCAAGATGCTGTAATGTAAGAGTTAATATTTTCTCTTCTCAATATGACTTCCTTTAAACAGAATTCTACTGGTGTAATCTATTTAAGCATCAGAAAAAAAGCAATACATAAAAATAGAAGATATTTGAATTAAAAATAACTTTTTTGATATTGATCTATGCACCAACAAATCAAATATTCTCTTTAAAAATCACACATGTGTGTATATGCATACATAGACCTATGCTTATACATTTACTGAATATATATCGAACAAATTTTATGTACTTAGTCCTGGGTTTGGTGCAGGTCAGACAGTGATGATCAAAAAGCAGACAAGATTCTCAAACTCCCAGTTCAGTAGCTAAAATATAACAAAATCAAACTCACTACCCACTTCAGTATTCTTGCCTGGAGAATTCCATATGAACAGAGGAACATGGAGGGCTACAGTCCATGGGGTCACAAAGAGTCAGACATAACTGAAGCGATTTAGCACACACACTGTGGCCAGAAGTAGAGATCTACCTGGAATGTTTAGAACATAATTAAAGGCATGCGGTTTTGCTGGGAGGGACAGAATGATCTGTTTCATTCAGGGGCAGGGACTCTCTGGCAAAAAGTGTGATTTGGATGATGAGTGGGAAGTAAGGAGGCAGAGATGGGGAGGATTACAAAGTCTGGCTCTCAAATTCAGGTGAACTAAACAGACATGGATGCAACCTTGAAACAGGGCTGGAGCAGGGGATACACAGCACTAGCTGCCCCGTTCTGCAGGCGTATCAGTGTTCTTGTTGTTCAGTACTCAGTCATGCCTGACTCTTTGTGACCCCATGGACTGCAGCAGGCCAGGCTTCCCTACCCTTCGCCATCTCCCGGAGCTTGCTCAAACTCATGCCCATTGAGTCGATGATGCCATCCAACCATCTCACCTTTTTCACCCCCTTCTCCTCCCGCCCTCCATCTTTCCCATCATCAGGGTCTTTTCCAACGAGTTGACTCTTCACATCAGGTGGCCAAACATGTATCATTATGGGTCCTGTTCTTCATCTTCCCCAACCGCCCTGCCTATAGCGGAACTACAGGAAAGCGCCCTTTTCCTTCTGTTCTTGCTCACTCTCCCTCCTCCTTCATTGCTAGCTCCTGACTCCACTTTCCAAATAAAAGTCCTACAAGATTCTTGTCTCATGTCATGTTTTTTGGAGAACTGCTGACTAAGACATTAAGCATGACTTGGGATGAGAGAAGAACAGAAATGAACAGGGCTGTTTCGCATTTTATCTCTATCCATTTGGCAGGGCTTCATCCACTGAAGCGTTTTGGAAAGGATGGAAATAATTAGACTTGTTTGTCAACAACACCTTTCTGGATTCAGTTCAGAGAAGAGGTCAGATGAAGGAAAATGGGGATGAGGTTTAGAAGTTATTATCATTGTCCTGGTGAGCAAGGATGAACAAGGGAGGAACCGCAACAACAGAAAGCAGCAGTTGAATTCCAGAACTATTTTGGCAACATAAGGAATAGCATTTAATGATAACAGAATAGTATCAAGGGTGGCTCCTAGTCTTTTGGCACATTTAACTCAATGGATATGGTACCATTCACTGAGTTAGGAAGCACTGAAGGTTTGGGATAGGATGGGAGAAGTATCAGGGATGCTTTAAACTGAGGCTGAATCTGAGTTATCTTCAAGATACTAGGACTTTGCTGGGGGTCCAGTGGCTAAGACTCCATGCTCCCAATTCAGGGGGCCCAGGTTCAACTCAAGGTCAGGGCACTAGATCTCACATGCTGTAACTAAGAGTTTGTATGCCGCAACTAATAAAGGATCCCACGTGCTACAAATAAGACCCAGTGTAGCAAAATAAATAAATATTTTTTAAAAGATATCTTGGAACTGGAAGATATATGCATGTGTGCCTAGTTGCTCAGTCATGTCCAATTCCTTGCAATCCCATGGACTGTAGCTCCTCTGTCCATGAGATTTTCCAGGAAGGATACTGGAGTGCGTTGCCATTTCCTTCTCCATGGGATCTTCCTGACCCAGGAGCCAAACTTGCACCTCCTATGTTTCCTGAATTTCAGGCAGATTCTTTTACCCACCAAGTCATCGAGAAAGCCATATATATATACATATAAATTCTGGAATCCAGAGGAGAAATTTAAGCATTTCTGATTTCATCTTTATTTTTTATTTCCATGGCAATGAGATCATGAACATGGATAACACTAACTAGAAGCCACATTAAAAAGAAATAAAAATACAAAGAGGGTGCAGTATCGGGTCTTAAACATTTCCAATTGAATCTCCAGGAAGTTGGATTGGCAAAGGAGATTATATATAAGGTGGGCCAAAGGAATGGGATGAAAATCAAGGAATCGTTTCATCTCAGAAGTCAGAGAAAGAGGTTATTTCAGAAGGACAGCAAAGGCCTATGGCACTCCCACAGTGCACAGGTAAGAGATAGGTCAGTAGATTGTGCTACTAGCCCCAATTCCTCACCTGTCCATGCATCCACCTTCTTTATAAAGTGACTTTATAGTTTCACCAACTAAAAGAGGTGGAGTATATTTTCCTATTTGGCCAATTTTCCTATTCCTCCTTTATTTGGCCAAGTTAACAGGCTCTGGTTCAAAGAAAAAGGTAGAATTGAAGGCACGCAGCTTCTAAGCATTTCGACCTGTCTTCCTGCACTTCTGCAATCCTCATGAAAAGGACTTGCCTGGTCTAGCTCGTTAGTCCTAGGAGAAAGACAGAGTACTACCTAATGAGCCTGAATCCGTACCCGGTTTTGAACTTATTTAGAGACAGGAGTGAAGGTTACAGAAGCCTTTAAACCTAATCCAGCTTTAGGTTTACATCACTCACTCACCTAGCTGGCTCGCAAATTTTCTCTCCACTCTTCATCCTCCTGTCTCACCTTCCCTGCTCACAACTCTGACTCCTTTTCTTCAGCCTCTATATGGATGCTTTGACCTTATCACACAACTCCCAAGTCCCCAACCCTTGACCCAAACAATGATATAGAAGAATGAGCTCTAGTCTTCCTAACTTGGATCTTGAAAAGCATCTTACCCACATGTACATTGCTGGCCATTGATACTGCTGAGACTGGGTGGCAGCACTGGGCACATGAAAAGTTAAGTCAGCTTCTGTGGGTTATTCTTGACACAGACTCAACATTTGTAGCATTTATTTTGCTATTGAAAAATACTTTCTAAATTCTAAACAACCAACTCAGAAATGAGATTTTTGGAGCAGAATGGTTTATAAAATGAGAGACTAACTGCAATTACAATGAAACAATGTAGATGAGATGAAAATGCAATTGAATTAACCAAAAAGCAGAAAGATAAAGGCTATCCCACAGAAGCCAAGTAACTGTTCTGAAAAGATATCATTAGCCAGTAAACGAGACCCTTTCTAAAACCTACATTAACTCTCAGAACACAAGGGTAGACAGCAGTACACTGATGATGTCTTAACACTTTGAAAAGTGTTCTCAAAAGGCTCAAGTTTTGGCAATGGAAAATCTGATTTATTATTTTAATGAAACCATGGGAGATACAGTTACCTAATCAAAAAGCTATGCATGAAGCAGAATGAAATATTATATGAGATAATACAGTTTCCATCATATCTTTACAAGTTATAGACTGTACACATAGACATCCAAACATACACATACACACACATACCTTTCCAATACAAACATCATGTTCTACAAAATGTAATTTCTTCAACTTTATAACTCAAACAAGGATATTGTAAGATTCACTGATTAACTCCCTTTGAGGTCAAACTACATATTTGGCACACACGCACAAAAAAAATCCCTTAACTAACAAATGCTATTGTCTTTGACTAAAAAAACACAATTAAATCCTATTTCATTTTTAATTCTTACGTATCAGTTACCCTGAAATAAAACATATGATTCTGCAAACATGGATGGTCACAGAGGAAGATACCACAGGAGTTCCTTGCTCACACTGTAGAGATAGATTTCTGGAAGTGAATACTTGGAAGCAGCTGGGAGGCCTGAATGGCTATTTCAGTTGACTGAGTTTAAGGTGAAGAGGACAGACTCATTGCTTCCATCCCCAGGGGAGTCACTGAATTTTGCTGTGCTCCATGGAGATAAATATCATCTTCCCAATACGGCAGGAGTAGCCAAGATGCTGTAATTCTAGAGCTGGAAGGGACTTCAGAGGCCATCTGGCCAGTGCATCTTCAAACTGTGATCTTTTCTCCCCAAGAAACCAGGTGAGACTGCTCCCATGTTCCTTATAATTTCAATAAATTCCCTAGTAGTAAGTGTTCATGAGGACCAAATGGTCTCTGGTTTCCTTTATTGCAAAGTTCTGATTTCAACCACTTGATTCAAGGGTACCAATGAGGTATGACACCTCAGGTAACCCCCTCTCTGCCACAGATTTACAAAAACACAGAAGGTATCTAGCAATAACCATGCTATATTTTTCAAAGGTAAAAAGTTTTTACTAAAATATTGTATTTGATTAGATGTATTTTGGAAGATACAGATTAAAAAATGGGGCTGAAAAGTCCAAGTCTAGGTACCTTGCTTTTGGTCATCTCAGGATGCCCCAAAAATCCCTGACACAATTTCCAGCACAGCTTCCTAAAAGTCAAAGGCTAAAAATGATTTAAAAGAAGTTAACATAGGATAGCTAAATGCTACCCTCTACCATTGCCAGAGGAACAGTCATGTCTAAAATGTACCCCAAAGCCTGAGAATTGATGTCTTTGAACCGTGGTGTTGGAGAAGACTCTTGAGAGTTCCTTGGACTGCAAGGAGATCCAGCCAGTCCATCCTAAAGGAAATAAGTTCTGAATATTCATTGGAAGGACTGATGTTGAAGCTGAAGCTCCAAAACTTTGGCCAACTGACGTGAAGAACTGACTCATTGGAAAAGACCCTGATGCTGGGAGAGATTGAAGGCAGGAGGAGAAGGGGACGACAGAGGATAAGATGGTTGGATGACATCACTGATTCAATGAACATCATCACAGACTTGATGAACATGAGTTTGACCAAGCTCCAGGAGTTGGTGACAGACAGGGAAGCCTGGCATGCTGCAGTCCATGGGGTTGCAAAGAGTTGGACATGGCTGAGCAACTGAACTGAACTGAAAGCCTGAGAAAGTAAATGCATTACGTGTATCTCAAAGTGTTAGTCACTCAGTTGTGTCCGACTATTTGCATTCCTATCGACTCTACCTCGCCAGGCTCTTCTGTCTATAAAATTCTCTAGGCTAGAATACTGGAGTGGGTAGCCATTCCCTTCTCCAGGGGATCTTTTCAACCCAGCAATCAAACACGCATCTCCTGCATCACAGGCAGATTCTTTACCATCTGAGCCAGCAGCGAAGCTCCTGGTGCACTATACTGGTTAATCTATTTCTGAGAAACAAATCATCTCCAAACTTCATGGTATAAAACACACGCACGCACACTCACATATGCGCGCGCATGCGCACACACACACAAATTATTACGTCTTATGATCCTGTTGATTAAGTTAGTGGTTCTTCCAATCTGGAACCATTTAGCTGGGACTTGGTGGTCTAAGACAGCATCGTTCCCATTCTAGAGGCTTCTCAGGATCTCTCATTCTCCAGGAGGCTAGCCCAGGCCTCTTCATACTGTAAAGTAAAAGTTTCTAGCCAGAGAAAGAGCAAGTTCAATGCCAAAACACTTTTTAAGCTTCTGTTTGAGCCACTTTTGATCATGTCTGATTGGTCAAAGTTAGTTTCATGGTCAAATTAGTAGTCAGTATGGAACAGGCCTGCTCAGTGTGTGAAAATAGAAATAAGAACTGTGGATGATTATTCTACAACAATCTACTACATTTTAAGTTTTTCCAATTGAAGTTCATTTAACACAAAAGTAAACAGGCTTTTATCTGAAAATATAACTTCTATGATTTTACTAATCCAATTTTTATTCAATGAACCAAAAACCATCCTCTGCCCATGTACCTTTTCATATACGCATGTCTCAGTTTATATCTTAAATATACCTACATTAGTTTATTATGGCTGCTGAAATGAATTTCCATAAGCTAAGTCACTTAAAACAACACAGTTTTATTTACTCTCTGATAGTTCTGGAGGTCAGAAGTCTAATCAGTTTCACTGGGCTAAAGTCAGGTGTTGGCAGGGTGGTTCTTTCCAGAGACCTTGAAGAGAGGACTAATAATGCCCAAGCCTTCTCTGTTTTCTGGAGTTCACCCTTATCCCTGGACTTGTTGCCTCCTTCCTTCATCTTCAAAACCAGCAATGTTGCACCTTTCTATGCTTTTCTTCCAAAATCACCTCCCCTCTGACTATAGAAGGGAAAGCTTTGCTGTTTTTAAGGACTCTTACAATTAAAGGGAGTCCACCCAAATAAACCAGAATTAATTACTCCATCTTAATCATATCTGCAAATCCCTTCATCATATAAAGCAATATTCACAGGTTCTAGAAATCAGAGTACAGACACCTTGGTGGTGGTTTAGTCACTAAGTCATGTCTGACCCTTGTGACCCCATGGACTGTAGCCCACCAGGCTCCTCTGTGCTTGGGATTTTCCAGGCAAGAATACTGGAGTGAGTTGTCATTTCTTTCTCCAGGGGATCTTCCCAAGCTAGGAACTGAACCCATGTCTCCTGCATTGCAGGCAGATTCTTTACCAACTGAGCTATAAGGGAAGCCCACAGACATCTTAGAAGGGTCATCATTCTGACTACCACAATATGTTACTTCTGAATGTCAGATGTTATTGAACTGCACTGAGAAAATTAGCTATGTTAAAAATAATTGGGGTTTTATGATGGGCTTTCTTAATGCAAGTCAAACATTTAAAATAAAGCTTCCATTACTTTAGAACTTTAAGGTACAATTTAAACATTTTAGAACTACTTTCAATACTTTGCCTAGAATTAGTGTCCAGGACTAAGCACTTTAGCATATGAAACTGATATATCTAGCCAGTGGTTCAGATTTCAACCATGCTTTTAGCCTTTCTAAAAAATAAAAGTAGAATTTTAATACAACTGCACTGAGTGGAGTACACCTCAAAGTGAAATAACCACACTTTACATTAAACATTATTCTGTCTCAAAACCGTTAATAATAAAAGCTATATCTGACCCTGTTTGTATTTCTAGAGTTTTATTAGATACTTCTCTTCTATCTCACCAAAAACACAACCTTGGATAAATGGCTATATGTGACCACGACTTTATATTTTTGCTGTTTTCAAAGTTACTAAAACTTCTGTCAGCAACCAGCTTTATTTTTCAGATTTAAAAATCACATTCAGGAATTGTCTCCTTATTTCTCAAACAATTGAAATGGTTTCTCAAGGGATTCACACTGTTTATAAGCAACTAAAAATGACTGAGCTTCAACCTTCATTCAAAATTGCCTCTGATAAAAATCTACTGAAAAGCTGTTTTGTAAAAGGACTTAATAAATAATTTATTTAAATCAATGTGAACAAAACTTTAGCAAGGTTTTGGAGCAGAGACTTATGGTGGATTAATGGCACTTTATGTCTATGTTTCCAAACACTCTTGTTATATTCTTGGGTTCCTATAATTTTTCTCTCTTTATGACAGTAAAAGCATACAATACGTTGAACTTCTGTGAAAGTAGATGAAGATGTGGGCAATGACAGATTAGCAATAACTCTGAAATTGCTTAATGCATTTTTCTTGTCTAAAAATTGTTTTCAAATAACTGCTTTGTTTTTCTTGATTTTTTTATCCAATGGCTCATTTTTTAAAAACTAGGTATGACCCCTTGTCACTAGACTCAAATTCTACATTCTTGAAAAGAAAATGCTGCTTTGTCAGGTAATGCCCTTATAAGTGCCATATACACTGTTAGACTAATAAAGAATTTTTTAAATGATGGATAATTTTTAAAGGTTTATTTTAGGTAATTTGAATTATTCCTACATTCCATCATTAGAGGAACTGTCTCCCCCCACCCCCCGCTATGTTCCAGTATTATGTATGGTAGAATAAAATCAGCAAATAGGTATACTCATGATTTACATAGTAACACCCCATGACACCAGTTTAAAGGATAACCAATGTGGTAATAATAAGCTAAATATTATTTTCTCTGAGTTCTCGTGACTTAGCGCAATTAAAAATATTATTGCTTATGAGGTAAAACCAATTATTAAAAATATATAGATGGTTATACACAATACATTGTCTCAAATAAAGATGGTTATACACAATGCATTGTCTAAAATAAAACTGAGTGCCTAAAACAAATTGTACATGTATTACAATAATTTCACCCATTCTATGTATGTGTGAATTTTGACACAAACAATTCAGAATCTAAACTTCTCCTTACTTGCAGATTAATAGAAGTTAGATTTCAGCTTGTTAATGATGACAATATAACCATGATCAGAAATGAACACTGTCCCCTTGGTGGTAAAACTTGGAAATGAATAAGTCAGATTAATTATTTCTGAATGATTTGCTATTTTTTTGTCTTGTTGAAATCCAACATATTATTAAGATGCCTAGACATTCCTGATAATAGACCAAGGTGAGCCTTCTGTCAGCGCACATAAAGGTGCTAAAGCAGAGCTCACAATAGCACACACACACCAGTGTGCTAATCCGAACAAAGAAGCAGGACCCACAAAGGGCCAAGATGGCAGAAAAATCTCAAAAGAGTGCTGCACTTCAGTCACAAGATTTCCTATGAGCTCATTAATATTTACCAAAGCCAAGAGAGCTCTTGTTTCTTTCATTTAGCCACAAATGCCTCCTCAAAATTATTCCTATATTGAGACAGCATTAGAAAAATAAACTATGCGTATGAAAGAAGCCTCACATGAAAGACAAGCAGCTTTGAAGATAAGGCTGCTTTCAGGGTGAGCATCTGCACCCAGGAGACCATTTACACAAATTAACATATTTTATCTACTGTAAAAAACACACACACGAATAATTCACATGTGCAAGAATATTTAAATTACTATCAGGGAATGCTTGAGCATTATTAGTATATCCCACAAAAACATAAGTTCTGAAAAACAAGGCAAAGATTTGCCACTTAAATAGTGGCAGAGATGTTTTTTCCATTGCAAGCAGTGCTTCTCCGAATCATTTAGCAGGGCGATCAGGAAATAAGTGTTAGATCAAAAAGACCTGGGCTTGCATCCAATCCTAGCTGTGCACTATTGGGTAAGTTACTCAGTCTCTCTGAGCCTCAGATTATTCATCTGTAAAATGATTATTAATACCTACCTTGTGTGGTTTTGAGAAATTAAAGAGACAATGGTCACCAAAAGCTTAATATATAGCAGTGCCCATTCAAAGCCTTCAATAAATATTTTGTTTTTCTGTAATTATCTATTGGAAGAACTTTAGAGATAATAAAAATTTACATATTATACAACTATTCTAAGAGAAATACAATCACCAGTTGGTGAATATACACCTAGTTCCTTCTCTACATGTGTGAATAAGCTTGTCCGCATGCTTTCTAACTCTGCATTTTATAGCTATGGAAGCCTACCTTGAATTATCTCACTGGTTTCTTCTGTTTCCCTGTGAACAACACACTGTGAATACATTTCCATATCTTTTGCTATTATTTTTCAGCACCATTTTAATTGCTGATGGTATTTCATTGTGTGAATGTATCACAGTGTTCAAGATACTTCCAGTAAGTAATCAGTGTAAACAATAGTTCAATGTGTGTATCTGGCAATAAATATTTGTATACACCCTAAATTATCATTTAACCTAAATACCATTATAATAATGGTGTTATTATAATTCAGAAGCATATATATATTATTTCCTTCAACTTGAAAACATGCATTTCTACACATCTCACTTTTTCCTAGTTTTTATATTTATTTTTTGAGTAGACAATATATTCGTCTTATAAGTTGTTTTTATATCACTATAATAAAAATAAAAAGTAAATAGTAAAAAGTTCTGCCCATGACTTTTTCTTATTTACCTCATCTATTCTGCAGGTAACATTATTATTAATGTATACAGACTTTTAGATTTTATCTAAGAATAGAAAGGGCTTCCCTGGTGGCTCAGATGGTAAAGCGTCTGCCTGCAATGTGGGAGACCTGGATTCAATCCCTGGGTCGGGAAGACCCCCTGGAGAAGGAAATGACAATCCACTCCAGCACTCTTGCCTAGAAAGTCCCATGGATGGAGGAGGCTGATGGGCTACAGTCCACGGGGTCTCGAAGAGTCAGACACGACTGAATGACTTCACTATGAATAGAAAAGTAAAGATGAACATATGTGTTTTATCTTTTTTTTCATAATGTGAAGTGAAAGTGAAGTTGCTCAGTTGTGTCTGACTCTTTGCAGCCCCATGAACTGTAGCCTACCAGGCTCCTCTGTCCATGGGATTTTCCAGGCAATAGTACTGGAGTGGATTGCCAATGGGTGGCATATAATGCATATCATGGTATATCTTGCTTTTTCTACTTATTAATACAATTTATAATTAATTCTATATCATTACTTAAGAGATAGCTACATACTATTCCATTGCATGCTTGTACCATAATTTACTTAACCAAGCCTCTACTGATTGATATTTGGCTTTATTCCAATGTTCTGCTCCTGATAAAATGTTACTGCAGTGATTAAAATTCAAAATATATTATTTCACATATATGTAAACATACTTTCGGTTCAGACTGACACTCAAAATATACAATGACTTGTAGGCTACACTAGTGTTTATCGTCTGATTATCAAGTCAGTTAAATTAGCATTGCTCATCTCAGTTCCATATGCCTTTTAAAAGAAAGAAAAAAGAGGGTGTAACTGCATTTCTGCCACAAAGTGTCTTTTTTGTACTCATTGGGTTTCTTCCCTAAATTCAACCCCTGCAGTTCACGTCTGACCTTGGCTGCTTTTTGACAGCCCTTCTACAAGTTATGGAGTTAGTGGATTTTACCTGTCTCATAATTTCACTGATATATCTACTGCATCATTCCTTCATAGAAGTGAATATTATGATTTAAAGAGCTTATAAATTTTATAGGTAAAAACGTGCTTTCTGCTCTTGACTTCATTTGCATATTTTAATAGTGAAGTGGTTATTTTAACATATTTATTGGTTGACTATTTTTACTTCATATTCAGCAAAACAGCTATTTTTATTGAAGTTTTAGTGTTTTTCCTTTTGTTTCTAACAGTATGCTCTATAGTAAACTTATGATTCTTTTTGTATTTCCTTACATCCATTCAATTTTTACTTGGAGGCGGTTTGAAAATATTTTTATCCAAAGTAACTCCATTTTTTCAGAAATATCAGACTCAAGAAAACAAGATGTAGATTCATTTATTCACTTACTCATTCAATCAAAGTGTATTCAATCCTCCACATACCAACTATTTTTCTCGGTACTGATGACACAGTGGGGAATAAGGTTCAGTCTTTTTGCCACTTACATTTCAATGAGGGAAAAATAAAGGAGAAAAAGGACTTGAGAATGATGAGTGAAATGGATTTTGTTTTGTTCTTAGATCAGGTAGGAGGAATCAAAGTTGCCCATTTTTAACAGGATTGATTATACCACCTTGAAGCCTAAGGGAGTTACAAAATACAAACAGCCTTTTTCTCTGACCAAAATTATTCTTACAATCAGAAAGGAGCGCTTTAGCACCCTATATTTAATATTTAGATGTATTCCAACTTGGTTAATTTTTAAAATTATTCTGCCTTAATTCTATTTTACCCTTTATAAATGGTTTCATTAAAAAACTTTCAGAAAACTGACTTCTAAAATACTCTGTTAAATACCAAAAACAACCATATTTATCACTAAATTTCAACCTTGATTCAAGAGATGGGAGAATAACACTTGACAGGGACAAAAATACAGAAGTGTGTTGAGAAAAATCACAGTAGTTTGCAAATAACTGAAAAACACATACAGGGATGATCAGAACTGGAGGTAAACTGCCCACAGATGCTTACGGAGACAGTATAATAAACTACTAACTCCTCACACGTATTGCTGTTCTGTTAACATTATGCATAGGCCAGGAGACCTCTGCTTCTCCAAAGAGTCGCTTGCTTTTGTTTTTGCTTTGTTTTGTTTTTTTCCCAGATATAGAAAGCTGTAATAGTAAAACGGTGATACGGGTTCTGCTGTGTATCTTTCCTGGTATCTTCCAATCAGCAATGAATCCAAAGTACTATCTGTTTGGTCTCATTTTCTATTGCAAAAACAATGTCTTTGTGAAGAGCTTTGGTTTTGGAAATAGACCAACTGGAATCAAATCCCTTACTAACTACCGACTTACTGAGTACATGACCTCATGCAAGTCACCTAACATTCTACACCTTGGTTTCCTCACATTAAAAGAGAGGAAGAGCACTCATTTCATGTAGTTCTTATGGTAATTAAATGAGCAAATTCATTCAAAACATTTAGAACAGTGCCTTGTGCTTAGTGAGTGTTCTATTATTGTGATTCTCACTAATATTTAACCAGCTCACTGTTGTTCAGGTGTATTTCATATAGAAAGCACAAAGCATGGTGGGTTTGCTTACCACCTGGGAATGTTGTGTGACCATCAACACTACCTAGTTCCACAACATTTTCATCACTCCAAAAGGACATCCTTTCCCCATTAAGCAGTCATTTCTCATTCTCCCCTTTTCCCCAGACCCCAATAACCACTAATTTGCTTTCTGTTTCTATGGATTTTCTTATTCTGTATATTTCTTACCTACTATATACTTCAAACGGAGCATTAATAGGAAGCTTTTTGGGTCTGGCTTCTTTCATTTAGTGTATGCTTTCAAAGATCATTCATCTTGTAGCAAGTATCAGTACTTCACTCCTTTTTATGATGGAATATTCTTTCATTATATAGATAAACAGCATTCTGTTTATCCATTCATCAGTTGATGGAAATTTGAGTTATTTCCACATTTTGGTGATTGTGAATAATGTTGTCAAGAACATCTGTGCAAGTTTCTGTCTGAACGTCTGTCTTCAGTTCTTTGGGGTAGACGCTTGGGAGTGGAAGTGTTGAGTCATATGGTAATTCTATCTTTCACTTATTGGGGAATCACAAAACCATTTTCTACAGTGGTTAGAACTCTTTACATTTTCACTAACTATATACGAGGGTTCTGATTTCTCTGCTTCCTTCTTAACACTGTTATTTTCCCTTCTTAAAATTTATAATAGCCATCCTTGCATGTGTGTAGAGGTATATCATTGTGGTTTTCATTTGCATTTCTCTAGTGACTAATCATGTTGATTATCTTTTCATGTACCTATTTGCACATCTTCCTCAGAGAAATGTCTATTCAAGCCCTTTACTCAATTTTTAAGTGCTGTTTAATTGTTTCTCTTTTAGTTGTTGAGTAGTAAGAGCACTTTAATGTATCCTGGGTAGTACACTCTTTCAGATCAAGGACTTAAAAGTGTTTCCTCCCATTTCTTGGACTGCCTTTTCACATTCTTGACAGTGTTCTTTGAGACACAAAACCTTTTCATTTTGATGATGTCCAAATTATATTTTTTTTCTATTATTGCCTGTGCTTTTTGTAACATATCTAAGAACCCATTGCAAAATCCAAAGTCATAAAGGATTCACCCTTGTGTGTATGTGTAAGTTTTTTAGCTTTGGATTTTATTTTTATGACCTAGTTTGAGATACTCTTTGTGAGAAAAGATCTAACATCACCCTTTTACATGAGGACATCCAGTTGTACCAGTATCCTTGTGGAAGAGACTATTCTTTATTTCCTATTCAACATTCTTGGCATTGGCCATTGTAGGACAATGGACAATGAAATCCCTGTCAAAAATCAACTGATCATATATGCATGGGATTATTTTTGGACTCTCAATCTTATTCCATTGATTGGTATGTCTATCCTTATGGTAGTTCATCCCTGTTTTGACTATTTCAGCTTTGGAGTAAGCTTGGAAATTAGAAAATGTGAACCATACAACTTTGATCTTCTTTTCTAAGATGGTTTTGTCTATCTAGAGTCAAACCACTTCATTTTTTTTAAAGTTATTATTGACAAAAAATAGAGTTGGACTATAGGTGAAGAGACATAACAAGACCCCATAGCTAGTACCTTAGTGTGAATTTTAATATAAAATATTTAGCAGTCTCAACTAGGAAAAAAATGTTAATGTGTTTTCAGAGTTTGCAACAATTTTTAAGATGTGCCTGAATAGGAGAAATTGGAAAACAAGGTAGTTTAAGGATACTAATATCAATAATAATAACTATTCAAAATCAGTAATATTATATATTTTTTCTGAAAGCACTTGCCCACACACACATTACTTGACTGTTGGTGTTCAGTCACTAAGCATGTCTGACTCTTTACAATCCCATGGACTGCAGCACACCAGGCTTCCCTCTCTTTCACTATCTCCCAGAGTTTTGCTCAAACTCATGTCCATTGAGTCAGTAATGTCATTCAACCATCTCATCCTCTGTCTCCCCCTTCTCCTCCTGCCTTCTATCTTTCCTGGCATCAGGGTCTTCTCCAATGAGTCAGTTCTTCTCATCAGATGGCCAAAGAATTGGAGCTTCAGCATCAATCCTTCCAATGAATATGCAGGGTTGATCACTTTTAGGATTGACTGGTTTGTTTGCCTTGCTGTCCATGGGACTCTAAAGAGTCTTCTTCAGCACCATAGCTGGAAGTCATTAATTGTTTGGCACTCAGCCTTCTTTATGGTCCAACTCTCACATCCATACATGACTACTGGAAAAACCATAGCTTTGACTATATGGAACTTTCTCAGCAAAGTAATGTCTCTGTTTTTTAATACACTGTCTAGGTTTGTCATAGCTTTTCTTCCAGGGAGCAAGCATCTTAATTTCATGACTGCAGTCACCATCTGCAGTGATTTTGGAGACCAGGAAAATAAAAACTGCCACTGTTTCCACTTTTCCCCCACCTATTAGCCATGAAGCAATGATGCAACAATTTTCTTTTTTTGAATGTTGAGTATTTAAGCCAGCTCTTTCACTCTCCTCCTTCACCTTCATCAAGAGGCTCTTTAGTTCCTCTTCATTTTGGCCATTAGAGTGGTATCATCTGCTTACCTGAGGTTGTTGATATTTTTTCCAGCACTCTTGATTCCAGCTTGATATTTGATATTTTCTCACAAAAGTTCTATGAAGCAGTCAGGACAAGCATGATTATCCTCAACAGGTAAGAGGAAACTAAAGCCCTGAGAAGTTAAGCAACGAGGTCAAGGTTACACGGCAAATAAGTGTTAGAGTCAAAATACAGTGCGATGTCTTCTGATTCCCAGACTAGTTATTTCAGCCTGACAGATCAACATCAGCCTTGGATAAATTGGGTCTTATTGATAATTCTATTTCAATTTGGGTGAAAAAAAAATCTATGTTATTACTGAAAACTTTTATAATTGTTTCTGCAAATCATTTACACATTCCAAGTTCTCAGGGAAGATAAGTAAAATGGAGATATAAAATAAGGATTTCAGCTGTCTTGAGAGTTGTCTGTGTGTAGATATAACTTCTTTAGGTTGATTCTCTTTATACCTTAAGCTATGATTTTTCTCCACATACTGTTATGTCCCAATTTCTTATTCTTCTCCCCTGCACAAAGTTTTTCTCTGACATTTAAATTATTTTTAACTACTGAATATATATTTTCTTAAGCAACTTAAGTTAAGCAACACAGATTTGTTTGCATAATCTGTGCTGAAAAACCCATGCAAGTCAAAGGGCTGGCCGAGAGAAATGGTAGGAACCACCTCTTAAGGATTCATCTTACTGGCCTCATAAAAGTATCATAGGAACATTGGAAAGTATAAAAAGATACAATCTGAAGAAGTATTATGCTTACTGCCCTTTGGAGAACTCATTTAAAGCCAAAGAAAGAAAAACACTGGTGGATTTTTTAGGTCAATAGGATGTATCTAAAACTCCAAAGTCCAGTGCAAGAAGAACCACTCAGCCCATGTTCTTTCAACGCAGTGAGTTAAGTGGTCTTGTTATCAATATGCAGCAGAAAAAAAAAAATGTACTCACTTCCATAAGAAAGTAAACTTAAAATTTTCCCTGAAAGTTTGAGCCACTGTGGTATAATCCGAACTGAAATTCAATTTCAATTATTCTCAAGTGCAGCTATGCTGTTTCTTTTATTCTGCTGTTTGTGAAACAGCAATCTCAGTAATTGAATATTAATTTTCACCAAGAAAGCATTCCAAACTCTTCTTCAAAGAGGGAGTTAAGCTTATTAATTCTTTCCTTAACAAGAGGAGAAAGTGCATGACTTGCTGTATTAGGAATAAGAACTCCTAGGGGCCAAGAAGATTTAATCAAGGATTGAAGGGGAAGGAAAAGCGAATAAACCAGAAGGCAGAAGAATGTGAGGTCACCTGACTTTTTAGAGAGAGAAAAAAAAAAACAATTTCCAGAGCTCAGCCAAAGTGAAGTAACAATGCAAAGCCATCAAAAGTACAAATTCCTCCCGAGATATAAGCTAACACATTGAATTTCCTTTATTATGCCACTTTAATTTCTGGGAAAATTCCAAAGCAAAGGTTTATATTTCATGATATTGTCAGCTTTGCATAAGACTACCTGTGCTGCTCATGACTTACACAGCCATAGGGACACAATTGATTTTTTTTTCTCCCTCATAAATCTGAAAATGTTCTCTGCCTTCCCAGTAGATCTCTAATATTTATTGGTGTCTATCCTAAAATAACAGTTCAAGGTTGGAGCTATGAAAACATTTGGGGCTCTAATTTACCATAGAGAATGTCTACTGAAGATCAGCGATAATACACAGCACTCCAAGCTTGCCCAGAAGATAGTTGAGACACCTCCACCTAGACACACATACTATCTTTCCTAATAGATTCTGCTACAGAAAAAGTTACAAAGTGACACATGACACAGGGCCTTTCAACCAGTCTAAAGAATTCCATGCCTATTGAACATCACTTAACTCATAAATAGTCCCTTCCTATTACTTTACTTTCTTAAATATTACTAAACATTTTGAGTTTTTGTTTCTCTGTATTATCTGTATAGATAGATATTTACTGTGTTATAAATTAACTGATTATTTTTAAATAAATTACATATTTTAAAAATTATCCATCCAAAATTAATATGGATAACATATTAATTATGAAAAATAACCATATTTTTAAAAATAAAATATATAGGTAGAAAATGACATCGTTTTAAATGTTTGCAAATATCCTTAGTGTCTGATTTAAAAAGCAGAGAGTTGGATTCTCATTCCAGCTTCTATGTTCAATATGTTAAGATATCATATCACCTCTAAAAAAACACAATATCCTTGTAAGAGAATGAGAATTTAAAAAGGCAAATAATGCCTTATTATTATTATGAAAATCATATTGACCTCATAGAGCCCCCGAAAGCACCTTGAGGACCCCAGTCTCCCAGAGTTCTCCAAATCACACTTTACTAAAGCTTTAGAATATCAGAGGATCATACAGGGATTGGAGTCTATATATAAAGGAGGTAACTAGAAACAGACTCCTAACAAATAACTACAGCTGATCTTGTTAAGGTTTTCACATAATTTCTTCTAAATAAATGTCACATCAGTTACATTTCCCTCTGTTTTTGAGGTCATTTAGGCAGAGATATAGTATCAGCTCCAGGTGGACATCAAAAAGCTTGGTAGATAAGAAATAGTGGATTGTGTCTGAAAAAGCAGATTGGGGAATATAGTTCTTTTTTTCATTAGAATCATTATCTTCATAATAAATACAAATGTGAATTTGCCACATAATCCCACAATACCAGAGTCTACATGAACTCAGCATGACATGTTTCCTCCCAGACAGGTCAACAAGATTTCTTATGTCTAAAATGCTGCTTTCAATGGCATCTCTGTATTGTAACACTGTGATAACTGGGGCCAATCACTGTGTTTGCATTACTCTGGTTGGATTCATGTAAGCCCTACAATGTGATAAGTAGAAAGTAATTCCTGAAATTAGAAAAAAAATAAAAGAGCAAGGAATATTTTTGCTGCACAATTTGTGCATGTGGAGTTCATAACTGGTTTGGGAGATACACACTGAATTATTTTAGTGGTTACCCTAGAAAATATAACATTCACACTAAACAATGCTTAAAAGTAATCCAAATCTTCCACTTGAATAATAAAAAGATCTTTATCTTTTATAAATTCTGATCATCTCAGCTTACAGGCAGCTTTTGTCTAGTATTTATTTTCACACCTTACAAATTGATGCTATTACCAGTTTATAGGATCAATATTTTACTACATTTACCAACATATCTACTAATTTCTTTTCTCATCATTTCTTTTTATACTTTGGACCTCCCTTCTAGGATTTTCTTTTTAAAGCCAGGGTCTGCTGGTGGTAAATTCTCTCAGTTTTAACTTTTTTTGAAAGGTATGTTTATTTCTGTCTCACTCATAGAAGATAGTTTTGCTGGGTTTACCAATCTAATTTGACATTGTTCATAGCACTTGCGAGCTCTATCTAATGTTTTCTTTCATTGATGCTATGAGAGAGACCTGTTAGTCTAATGGCGCTTGTTCATTGGACAGCTTATCCTTTCTCTGTAGCTGCTCTTAAGATTTCATTCGTGTCCTTGGGGTTCTATGGGTGGGCTTCCAGATATCCTGGTGTGGTCTTCTTCATATTTATCCTGCTTGAGATTTGTTGATGCTCCTGAATCTAAGGGTTTGGCCTTTCTTCAACTCTGAAAAATTCTCAGTCATTACATTTTCAGTATCAGTCTCCTTTATTTTCTCTAGTCTTTCCTTCTGCAATTTCAGTAACAGGTACCTGAGACCTACTCACTATACTCTGTACATCTCTTAATCTGGCTTTTACACTTTCCAACTATCTGCCTTTTTATGCTGCGATCTTTCAGATCTTCCAGTTTTCTAGATTTTAACTATTTAATCCATGGAGTGACTTTTTAAACACTAATTTTAATTGCTAAACTTCTATTTGATTAGTTTTAGAGCTGTTAAGTCATTTT
Source organism: Neotragus moschatus (assembly GCA_006410615.1). Lineage (NCBI taxonomy): Eukaryota > Metazoa > Chordata > Mammalia > Artiodactyla > Bovidae > Neotragus > Neotragus moschatus. The sequence continues at coordinate 541,981 of SJYA01001833.1, read as the reverse complement.
ATACCATTTTAATTACCTTTTATTTTAGTAAATATAACATGAATACTTATTTACAACCTTACCTGATAATTATAATATTATGATCCTATCTTTTGTTGTTTCCTTTGATCCTAGATGATGGTGATTTTCTTGTACATTTAGTGATTTTACATACTGAGCTTGTGGCCATTTTAAATTTATCCATAAAATTATTTGGGATTTGTACTGAGGGTATTTATGAGGGTTTTCAGTTGCTTCTATAAATCATCCAAGAATACTTTAAATATTTAGCTTGGGAATTTCAGGCAAATTAGTAGTGTAAATATATGCTGCCAATTTGTAGATGGTCACTTTGTAGTTACAAATATTTCTCAACTTGCATGAGCCCTGAGTCCCAGGCCTTGATTTTCAAGACTCCATAGATGGCAGGGCTACTGGGAATCAAGAGAGCAGCAGGTTCCTGGTTTCATTTAGTCCTTTGACCTGGAAAGGTGTTTTTATTTTCAAGCCAGTTCAATCATATATTTGGCATGGTTATTAAAGATACTAAGGGAAATATTTTAATAGCTTTTAATGAGTATTGATTTTCAGAATATCTAGCCAGTTGTGTCATCAGAAATGGATGCTCCTCCCTCCTACACTGTTCATGGGAAAGGAAATTGATACTGTCACTACAGAGAACAAACTGAGTTTCCTTAAAAAACTAAAAGCAGAGTTACCATATTATCCTGTGATTCAACTCCTGGATATGTACCTGGAGAAAATTATAATTCAAAAAGAATAACACACACTGCATGTAAAAGATAATGTTCACTGCAGCACTATTTACAATGGCCAAGACATGGAAGAAACCTAAATATCTCTTTAAAGAAAATGTGGCATACAGATACAATGGGATATTACTCAGCCATAGAAAATAATGAAATAATGCAATTTGTAGCAACATGAATGGACCTAGGGACTATCACAGTAAGTGAACTGAGCCAGACAAAGACAAATATTACGTGATATGGTTTATATGTAAGTCTGAAAAAAAGAATGATACAAATGAACTTCTTTACAAAACAAACAGTCTCACAGACTTACAGTTACCAAAGTGGAAAAGTGGGCAAGGATAAATCAGGAATTTGGTGTTAACAGAGACACACTATATTATATAATCTGGATAACCAGCAGGATCTACTCTATTGTAGTAGCCTATAAGGGAAAAGAATCTGAAAAAGAATTTATATAAATATATAACTGAATCACTGCTATACACCTGAAAGTAACACAACACTGTATATCAACTGTATATCAATTAAGAAGAAATGGATGTTCTTTGGCTTAAAGTATATACTGTATGCTAACTCGCTTCAGTCGGGTCCAACTCTTTGCAGCTGAACTGCAGCCCACCAGGCTCCTCTGAACATGGAATTCTCCAGGCAAGAATACTGGAGTGGGTTGTCATGCTCTCCTCCAGGGGATCTTCCCAACCCAGGGATTGAACTCGAGTCTCTTATGTCTCCTGCATTGGCAGGTAGGTTCTTTGCTGCTAGCATCACCTGAGAAGCCCAAAGTAAATGTTATATATAGCATGTTTATATGGAAATTCTAGTATGAGGGCATATCTTTATTTTAATTTACAATATTTAATGACAACGTATCATTTGCTAAAGTCATACAGTTTTTAAAACTTCTCAGGTATTAATATTTCATATAATTTATTTTAAATTAAGTGAAAACCTGCACAATTATGTGGTACTAAACCCAAGTGCTGTTTTCCATTTTTGTTAGAAAATACTGAGAAGACAAAAATAAGAAATTTATCTAAGTGGCAGCTATAAATACAGTCATGTAGCTATGAGTTAAAATCTAACCTAAAAGTTTTGCAGCTTTTAATCTAGTCACTTCAGCTTTTATCCATAATATTTCTATGATGTCTCTTGGATGAAAATACACTGATAGAGATTAATGATATAATTAACTTTATGTTCACATATAATGTACATGCAGAATAATCTGACATGACAAACTTTATAATAATGTACCCATTAATTTTCTTTTCATATTTATTCTTACATTTTTCAACTCTTCCAGGTGGTATTAAAAGTCATGAATAAAACATAATTTTTTAAATAAACAGAAGTTTACAAAACCTGCAATTATTTACATTGGTCAATATCTCGACAGAATTTAATATCAAATAATTTAACTTCAAACAATTCTAAAGATATCTAGATCTCACCTCTGACTGCAAGTGACACAGATGTTAGCAGTGAAAGTGTCTCATTTTCTGTAAAATTTTCGAATGGAATCTAGCTATAGCCATCAGACAAAACAGACATTCAACAGAGGCTTTAGTATTCAGTCTTCAAACTTTATCTATTACATATACCATATAAAATTGCAAATCTCAGGACTCATATCAGAAAAATTAAACCAGTTTACTTTTAAAGTATATTCAAAAAATGTAAATTATAAGGACTTTAGCTTAATTTCATTTGCTCAAGTTCTCATAAATTAACACTCTAAAAAATATAAACTGCTACATCTGCAAATGATTACAATCACAGGAATGTTCTATAAGTAATTATAAATCACCAGAATACTTAATTTTCCCTTTATCTGAAAAACAACAACAAAACTAAACACATAAACAAACAAATCTGGCACTAGTTTTGGGGACAAAGGAACTTCACATTTTAAATAAGAAAAGAAACACTGAGTCGAAATTTCTTTTGTGGCTCTGCTTTAACATAGGCATAAGTGGAAACAGAATTTGGGGCCAATAAGTTAAGCATCCCCTATTTTTGAAATTCATGGGCTGTGAAAGTATTACATAAGAGCCTTTAAATCCCCTCCAGTAGTATTTAAAGCATCATCAATATGAAATAGCATGGGACAAGCAATCATAATATCTTACAGCTAAATGGGACTGGAGAGTCCTTCCATATGGGCAGGAGTGCTAAAAAGCAGTCGTTTTCCCATAAGGGAGGCTATCAGATTCTCCTTTGTTATGAAAGTGATCTCCTTATAGATCTATCTAGTATCAGAAAACTTACTGAAATCAAGTGATGTGACATATTTCAAATTACCTTGCAAACTGTGATTAGACATTTAGCAAAAGAAATGCAAAAGGAAATAGATTTGGGGAGTGATAACATAAGAGCATCTTTCTAAGGCACAAATAAAAATGAAATACTGTAGAATGCTTCTCATGGAATATCCAAGTTCATACAGCTCCCTCTCCCAAACACAAGTCATCTAGCAGGCAGACTGTTCTTAACTAGATTTTTTTTTTAATGGAAGTTTATTGGTAGGAGTATCTCTTGGTATCCTGCATATTTTAAAATCCAATAATAAAGCATAAGAATTCACAAAAGGGAAAATCACACTGTTAATAGATTATATATTAGAACATATGAAAGACTAGTTACTCAAAACCTTACAAAAGAGATTTCTTAAAAAAGGATAACTCACTTACTTTTTCAAATTTTTTTCAATTAAAAATACAATTTGTTAGTGAGGTTTTTTTTTTTTTAACCCTTAGTAAAATGATTGGCAAAGTGAATTTATAGAAAAGAACCAAACAAATTATATGGATTGTTTAAGCAACTCAGTGAAAGGCCATTCCCCATCACTACTGCTTAAGCTATGCAACAGGAATTCTAAAGGAATGGACTCTGAGGCAGAGTGCCTAGTCTTGAGGCCCTGCTTAGCACTTATGAAATATGAACTGCACAGTCACTTAACCGCTGTGACTCAGTGGGTGAAACTGGGGTAATACTACTACCTAGGTGATAGTGTTATTCTGAGGGTTAAATGAACAAATTTTATAAAGTGCTTAGGGCCATACCAGGTACATAAGAAGTTCAAGTAAGTATTTTATCATTTCCATTAGGGCAGAGGGAAAAAGAAATCAGTTCAGATATTAATAAACTCTGGTCTCAGAATTGCCTCATTCTTAGACAAGAAGTAATTCAGTTTCACCTATGATACTAATCATGTCACTCACTACCCTCCCAGGAGTTAGGATCTAGTGATTTTATATGTCCAGGTACCTTGAAAAGCAACAAGTGTAACCTCTGAGTTCTTTGGAGAAAGACACCAAATTGCAAGGTACTGTATCATATGAATTGTTATATTTAAAAAAATATCAAACACCGGGGTCACATAGGTTTACTTTCGTATCTAAATGTCCCACTGAATGGTGCATTTGACACTGAAGAGCCTTAAAACTCACTGATACTAATACTTCAGGTCAAAAATAAGGAGAATTTTTTACCCAGTGATTACTATGTCCCAGTTCTAACTGTTGCTTCCTGACCTGCATACAGATTTCTCACGAGGCAGGTCAGGTGGTCTGGTATTCCCATCTCTCTCAGAATTTTCCACAGTTTATTGTGATTCTGGGAGCTGGTGATGGACAGGAAGGCCTGGTGTGCTGCGATTCATGGGGTTGCAAAGAGTCGGACACGACTGAGCGACTGAACTGAACTGAACTAGTATGTCCCAACTAGTTTGTCACATATTTAGTTTATCACATGATCTGTAGTAAAGAATTTTGAAATCACTCTTGCTTTTATAATTTAACTCTATCAATTATTATATTTGAATGAAGAGAGAGAAAAATGATTAGGACTAATCAGGAAAGAAACATGAAAACAGTAACACCTAACAGTCCTGCCCCTCTTGGGGCCCACCCCAGTACTCGTTCTAGCACACACTGTGGTGTCCTTCCAAAAGAGTCTGCATTCCTCCTAGGGACGCTGTCTTGGGGGGCAGGCCCAGAGTGTCATGAACAGGTACTCCAGGGAGCAGATCTCAGCTGATGACAAGTGCAGGCACAGGATAAATATTCCTCCTCCCTTGGGTGGGCAATGCTGGGTTGGGTTCCACACCATGTCCCAGCGGCCACCAGCATGACTAAGCTGCAGTTTTCCCCAGCGGTAACCTGTGGGATAAGGTGCTTCTCATTTGCTTCCTCACTTTCCCTGGCTTGCTTCCCACTTCTCAGCAACTCCTGGGATCACTTCTCAACCTGGTTGTCTCAGCATTCTTAAGAAACTCAGAGGAGATACTGACATTTACAGAGACGTACCATGTGCAAGCAAACCACTCCAGTATTCTTGCCCGGAGAATTCCATGGACAGAAGAGCCAGGTGGGCTACAGTTCATGAGATCGCAGAAGTTGGGTGTGACTTAGCCCTATCTCTTTCTACCATGTGCAAGCATGGTAAGGGCTTCACATATATTGGTTTCCCTTTAGTCCTCAGTGTGCAAGCTCTAGGTCCTTCACTGCTGACTCTCCTCAGCCTGACTGCTAAATGTTGGTTTACCAGAGGACTCAGCCTGGCACACCTTCTCTTGTCTGCTTCATTTTATGCCTGTGTAGTCTTACCGATTCCAAGGGTTTCTGTACCAACAACTCTAAAATGACTATTTTCAGCCCTGATTGTTCCCTCAAACTCCAGATTTGTATCTTTAAGTGATGATTAACATCCCCAAGTAAATGTTAACAAGGCCAAAGCAGAACTCTTGCCGTCCCTTGCAAATCCTGCATCTCCTCCACTCTGTGCATCTCAAGTTATGGTGTCACCATCCATCAGTTCCTCAAGGGCTTGCTTTCGATTCTTCCCCTCCTTTCATTCCGCACATCGAATCCATTAGCAGATTTTCTTGATTTGACCTCAAAAATNCAGGCACAGGATAAATATTCCTCCTCCCTTGGGTGGGCAATGCTGGGTTGGGTTCCACACCATGTCCCAGCGGCCACCAGCATGACTAAGCTGCAGTTTTCCCCAGCGGTAACCTGCGGGATAAGGTGCTTCTCATTTTCTTGCTCACTTTCCCTGGCTTGCTTCCCACTTCTCAGCAACTCCTGGGATCACTTCTCAACCTAGTTGTCTCAGCATTCTTAAGAAACTCAGAGGAGATACTGACATTTACAGAGACGTACCATGTGCAAGCAAACCACTCCAGTATTCTTGCCCGGAGAATTCCATGGACAGAAGAGCCAGGTGGGCTACAGTTCATGAGATCGCAGAAGTTGGGTGTGACTTAGCCCTATCTCTTTCTACCATGTGCAAGCATGGTAAGGGCTTCACATATATTGGTTTCCCTTTAGTCCTCAGTGTGCAAGCTCTAGGTCCTTCACTGCTGACTCTCCTCAGCCTGACTGCTAAATGTTGGTTTACCAGAGGACTCAGCCTGGCACACCTTCTCTTGTCTGCTTCATTTTATGCCTGTGTAGTCTTACCGATTCCAAGGGTTTCTGTACCAACAACTCTAAAATGACTATTTTCAGCCCTGATTGTTCCCTCAAACTCCAGATTTGNAATTTATGCTTTTGAACTGTGGTGTTGGAGAGGACTCCAGAGAGTCCCTTGGACTGCAAGGAGATTCAGCCAGTCCATCCTAAAGGAGATCAGTCCTGGGTGTTCATTGGAAGGACTGATGCTGAAGCTGAAACTCCAATACTTTGGCCACCTGATATGAAGAGTTGACGTATTTGAAAAGACCCTGATGCTGCGAAAGATTGAGAGCAGGAGGAGAAGGGGACAACAGAGGATGAGATGGTTGGATAGCATCACCTACTCAATGGACACGAGTTTGGGTAGGCTCCTGGAGTTGGTGTTGGACAGGGAGGTCTGCCGTGCTGTGGTTCATGGGGTGGCAAAGAGTCGGACATGACTGACCGACTGAACTGAGGTATACAAAATAGCTCATAAATGAAATATATATATATATATATATATTTAATATTAAGCAAGCCATCGTATTCTCTCCTCTTAAACTTCCAATGGCACCTAATCATATTTATGGTAAAACTCAATTTCCTTTTACTGGCTTACAAGGCTGTACAGTTTCTGACCCTTTCCTTCTCTAGTATCTGCGTGACTTTCTCCTTATATCATTCCTCAAGTCTCATTGGCCTTTCCCCTGTTTCTCGATTACAGCAAATTAATTCTTGTTCCAGAGCTTTTATCATGACTATTTCCTTTGTCTCAAGTGATCTTCTCTGAGATCTTTGTAGGGTTGTGTGTCCAGTCGCTTCAGTCGTGTCCAACTCCTTGCAACCCTATGGACTGTACCCCACCAGGCTCCTGTGTCCATGGGATTCTCCAGGCAAGAATACTGGAGTGAGTTGATGTGCCCTTCCCCCAGGAAGATGATCTTTGCAACCCAGAGATAGAACCTGTGTCTCCTGCTTTGCAGGCAAAAGCCCCTTTATAGGGTTGTTGTTGTTCAGCCACTTAGTTGTATTTGACTCTTCGCAACCCTATGAACTGCAGCACGCCAGGCCTCCATGTCTTTTACCATCTCCCAGAGCTTNCAGGAAGATGATCTTTGCAACCCAGAGATAGAACCTGTGTCTCCTGCTTTGCAGGCAAAAGCCCCTTTATAGGGTTGTTGTTGTTCAGCCACTTAGTTGTATTTGACTCTTCGCAACCCTATGAACTGCAGCACGCCAGGCCTCCATGTCTTTTACCATCTCCCAGAGCTTGCTCAAACTCATGTCCACTGAGTCGGTGATGCCATCCAACCATCTCATCTTCTGTCATCCCCTTCTCCTGCTGCCTTCAATCTCTACCAGCATCAGGGTCTGTTCTAATGAATCAGCTCTTCGCATCAGGTGGCCAAAGTTTGTATGGTTACATCATCCTTATTCAAGTCTCACCTCAAATACATCTTCTACATTAAGAACTCTATAAACTACTTAATGCAATATATAGTTCTGCCATTATTTTCAAACAGGAATTACATTTTTTCATGCTCATTTCTTATATATTAGTTATTTTTCTCTTATTCGGCTCAGTTTAGTTCAGTCAGTCGTGTATGACTCTTTGTGACCCCACGGACTACAGCACATCAGGCTTCCCCGTCTATCACCAACTCCCAGAGCTTACTCAAACTCGTCCATCGAGAAGGTGCTGCCACCCAACCATATCCTCTGTCACCCCTTCTTCTTCTGCCTGCAATCCTTCCCAGCATCAGGGTCTTTTCCAATGAATCAGTTTTTCTCATTAGGTGGCCAAAATATTGGAGTTTCAGCTTCAGCATCAGTCCTTCCAACGAATATTCAGGACTGATTTCCTTTACTGGTCAGATCTCCTTGTAGTCCAAGGAACTCTCAAGAGTCTTCTCCAACACCACCATTCAAAAGCGTCAATTCTTCGGTGCTCAGTTTTCTTTATAGTCCAACTCTCACATCTATACATGACCACTGGAAAAACCATAGCTTTGGCTATATGGACCTTTGTTGGCAAAGTAATGTCTCTGCCTTTTAATATGCTGTCTAGGTTGGTCATAGTTTTTCTTCCTAGGAGCAAGCTTCTTTTAGTTTCATGGTTGCAATCATCATCTGCAGTGATTTTGGAGCCCAAGAAAATAAAGTCTCTCACTGTTTCCATTGTTTCTCCATCTATTTGCCATGAAGTGATGCGACCAGATGCCATGATCTTAGTTTTCTGAATGCTGAGTTTTAAGTCAGCTTTTTTGCTCTCCTCTTTCACTTTCATCAAGAAAGCCTCTTCTTCTGATTAGAAGCCAATAATGGGAATTTTGTCTTATAGGACGTCCGGACACATGGTAGGCCCTTAAGAAATTTTGTAGAATAAAACAAATGAGAGGAACTATTGTCAGTCCCATTTTCAAGGTGATGAAACTTCCTGCAAGTAGTTATGCAAACTGCTCCACACTCTCCAGAGTGTGAGATTGATGCCGTTATCCAATCAGCCTGACACCAGAGCCCACATATTTAACCATTTGACCCAGTTTTCTCTATATCTGAGTGGTAAGGGAATATGAAATTGAAACAAACAAAACAAAAAGACTTAATCCAAGAACATAGTGCATCCATTTTTACACTGTATCTACTTGAAGAAGTCAGCAGGTTTCAGCAATTCTGAGATCTATAAAAGATTCATAATTCTTAAGAAATAAATCTTAATTTTTATGCAATGTGGGTACACCAAGAAGAAAGGAAAGCAATGCTATATTAGCTCTCATCCTCTACACAAGCCTATTAAGGTAAATCCAACAGTTTAAACAACCGGTTACAATTTTCAGACCATTTCTCATTGGAAAATTAAAAGACTCCAGAAGAAAATACAACCTAGTTCACTTTGTCTGCAAACTATTAGAAAAACAAACATATTCAGCAATGTTCCCTTTATGGGACTGAAAATGCATTTAACACATATGTATGTAATTTGGAATCAGAATCATGATGGTCTACAAACCAAGGCATATGAATAGATATATATTTGTGTGTGTGCAAAGCAGAATGGCATCAAAATAGAAATACTCATAAAAATACACTATCCAATATATATGAGGAAACTCAGAAAAAATTACCAAGGGGACAATAGGTACTTAAAACAAAATCTTCTAAAATTATTTTGATATGTTTTACAAGGAGACCCTGGCATACTGAATGACAAATTCCACCCAAGCTTTATAAAAAGTAATATATTTAGTTACCTCAAAGAAAAAAAATTAATGAATAAATACATAAATAACAAATCTTTACTAAGAGGAGCCAAACATGTGTTATAATCCTAGGATAGCTATTAATAATAATAGAGAGAAGAAGAAGAAGCAATATTAACCCTCATGCCAAAATCCACAAGAGTGACTGGAAATGACACAAAGACACATTATTTAGTCAATGTTTTACATCACTGTCCTCTTTCCTAATTTCTTTGTTTACAATAAATAGAGTTGAAAAACACCATAATCAAAAAGGATCTGTAAGGACAAATAATATGTCTAAATCGTATTCCTGATGAAGACACTGAGGTCTAACCAGCAAGTGCCAGGGCAGACATTTGAATCCAGGACCTCTGATTCCAAGTTCAACATTGTTTCCTCCTTATCACACAGTCATCACACTGAGAAGTCAAGTACTTATTTTGTGTGTGCTTCTACTTTATTATACTTTGCTTTGGATGTCAGCAACGGGAGTGCCATAAAGCTTGAGTTTAAGTCACATAAAAAAGGGCAAAACCCCTGAGAATTACAAGGGAGGCACATGGGTTACAGGTCTAACCTACAATGTAGGTTGTACCAGGAGGCATCCTCAGCAAACATCTCTGGGAGCCACTGTCAGAGACCAAAGTCAGATTAATATAAGCAGGTAAGTCATTTCTTATGATCTCATGTTCTCATTAATGTAATTTGATCTGATATGAAAATTATTCATCTTTTCTCTGCAAAAGATGAAGTCAGACATTATCGCTCAAAGAGATGGGTATACAGAAAATGTTACTCAGAGGGAGAGAAAAAGGCCTGACATCAGCCCACCCCCTTGACTCAGAGCATCTTGAATTCTAAGTTTTACTGACAGGAACACCAGGAAGAATGACAAAGGAGGTGAGGAGGCATGAGGTTTCCTATGTGTAATTTCTGCCTGGCCCTTTTTCATACCTGTCAAAAAATTATATATCATTTATACACTGAAGCTATTTCTATCACCTTTGCTCTAAGGAAACATGAGAGCTTAGACAAAAATTATATTCATAGAACACACAATTTTATTTCCAGTTAACTTGCAGCTTGTTAAATGATTTTGGTACTTGTTAAAAGGATTTTATTGGTTTTGTTTGTTTCACTAGATTTGGGAACCAATCTGGCTTCTTAAATGTCAACTAGGTTCTACTTGAGCTTTTAAGAAAATTTAGGATTGATTAGAAGATACAGGACTTGGCTACTCTGGATAGGTCTTAATTAAAGAGCAAATAAAAACAGAAGGGATAGTTAGGGAGTGTGGAAAGGACATGTACCCACTACTGTCTTTGAAATGGATAATCAACAAGGATTATCCACGTGCTACTATATAGCACATGGAACTCTGTTCAATGTTAAGTGGCAGCCTGGATGGGAGAGGAGAATGGATATACAACACTGTTAGTCGGCTATATTCCAACACAAAATACAAAGTTTAAGAAAAGTGAAAAAATGGTTTAAAAATTTATGTCCAACAAACCTGCACTGAATACCTACTCTGTGAATAGCACAGGAAGCCCCAGAGAGAAAACACTACTTGCAAGAGTTTTACAATCCGCTTAGGATGATTAAACTCAATTTTGGAAAAGAGATAAAGGTCTTAAGTGCATTATTATAGGCAATGCATTAAGCAAGGAGCAGGGAGTGGTTAATTTTAACTACAGGTGAAAGCAAGAAAGACTTAACTGGGAAATATGACTTCCATACTGAGACTAAAGGAAGAAGGAGGGTTTGAACAGGTGAATGTGAGTAAAGTACAGAAAGAAAATCAAATGTGTTGAGTGACTTTGTGCCACATGCTTTGCTAGAAACATAATCTTGATGATCTGAATTAACTTCTCAATAAAACCATTGTGGCAGTACAACTTTTCATTTCCGTTACCAATTCTCTACCTCCATCCTTTTATCCCTTGGACAGAGGAGTCTGACAGGCTAGGGACCATGAGTGGAAGAGTCAGAAACAACTGACATGCATACATGCACACAACACACACACACACACACACACACACACACCCTTTATCAGTACCTTTTGCCCAATGACACTATAATTCCTCTCCTAAGGGATGAATTACATTCCTCCACTCACAAAGGTCCATATAGTCAAACCGGTGGTTTTTCCAGTAGTCATGTACAGATATGAGAGTTGGACCATAAAGAAGGCTAAGCACTGAAGAACTGATGCTTTTGAATTGTGGTACTGGAGAAGAGTCTTGAGTCCCTTGGACAGCAAGAAAATCAAACCAGTCAATCGTAAAGGAAGTCAACATTGAATATTCATTGGAAGGACTGGTGCTGAAGCTGAAGCTCCAATAGTTTGGACAGTTAATGCAAAAAGTTGACTCATTGGAAGACCCTGATGCTGGCAAAGATTGAGGGCAACAGGAGAAGGGGGCGACAGAGGACGAGATGGTTGGATGGCATCTCTGACTCCGTGGACATGAGTCTGAGCAATCTCCAGGAGACAATGGAAGACAGGGAAGCCTGATATGCTGCAGCTCATGGTGTCACAGAGTCGGACATGACTTAGCAATTCAACAACAACCACCCAACAATGAGACCTTAGGCCAAAATGAACAAAGCAAGAACTTGAATTGTACTTAACAAAGTTGGGTAATTGGACTTTCTACCATTCCCATGAGGAAAAAAAAAAAAAATCCTGCATCCTGCTGAGCTCCCAAAGAATAAGATGCCTATGGAGAAATCCTAAACTGGGCCTAGAACATGGTCTGAGTCAAGTCAACCCACAGATAAATAAGAAATAAACATTTCTTTTATGCAACTGAGTTTCTGTGTTGTTACAAGGAATTATTGTGCCAGCAGCTGATTAATACATCTGTGCAAGTTAGGACCTAAGCCCTGGAGGGAATGGTGGTTTTCCCACAGTTCCTAGCTAAAAAGAGGAAAACTCCAGTTTAGAATTCCTGTGCATGATGGACTGAAGGTTATATGCTAACATACTAACCCTTAAAAGGACAGGAGAACCAGGGAAAAGGATATTAGAAGGCTAAGCAACTGAATGAAGGTAGTCATGGAGGAAGAAGGAAAAGTCTTACCTTGGTTGAAATTGTCTGAGGTGGCCTAATAATTTATGAAGTTAGTAAAGTGAAAGTGGAGAGTAAAAAAGGTGGCTTAAAGCTCAACATTCAGAAAACTAAGATCATGGCATCCGGTTNGGCCAGCACCAACCCGGCTCAGCTACTGGGGTTCTCTTCAGCGTTTTCCCAACCCTAGATCCCGAGTTCTCCCTGACTGGAGGCCGTTGAGAACTCTCAATACAAAGGCAGAAGTATTGAAAGGCCTGTTAGCTCAGATATGCAGATGACACCACCCTATGGCAGAAAGCTAAGAATATAAAGAGCCTCTTGAAAGTGAAAGAAGAGTGAAAAAGTTGGTTTAAAACTTAACATTCAGAAAACTAACATCCCGGCATCCATTCCCATCACTTCATGGCAAACAGATGGGGAAGCAATGGAAACAGTGACAAGACCATTTCTGGGCTCCAAAATCACTGCAGATGGTGACTGCAGCCATGAAAATAAAAGACCCTTGCTCCTTGGAAGAAAAGCTGTGACCAACCTAGGCAGTGTATTAAAAAGCAGAAACATTACCTTGCCAACAAAGGTCCGTCTAGTGCAAGCTACGGTTTTTCCAGTAGTCATGTATGGATGTGAGCGTTGAACTAGAAAAAAACCTGACCGCCGAAGAATTGATGCTTTTGAACTGTGGTGTTGGAGAAGACTCGAGATCTGGACTGGAAGGAGATCCAACCAGTCCATCCAAAAGGAAATCAGTCCTGAATATTCATTGGAAGGACTGAAGCTGAAGCTGAAAGTCCGATACTCTGGCCACCTGATGTGAAAAATTGACTCACTGGAAGAGACCCTGATGCTGGGAAAGATTGGAGGAGAAGGGGACGACAGAGGATGAGATGATTGGATGGCATCACCGACTTGATGGACATGAATTTGAGTAAACTCCGGGAGTTGGTGATGGACAGGGAGGCCTGGTGTGCTATAGTCCATGGGATCACAAAGAGCTGGACAAGACTGAGTGACTGAACTGAATGCATTTATATCCATGTAACTAAATACTGATTTGCTCCCCAATGTTTACCGTTTGACCCTCTAACAGGGATGAGCAACTCCGCAGACCTGGGGTGGGAAATCCATTTGATCCCTTCCCTAAAGGTGGCTGTGCTGCTGTAAAGCTGCCCACGCTACTCAATCATGCCCAGCTCCTGCTCCATACTCTGGCCCACTGCCAGCCATCCCTGCCCGCTGACAGAGCACCTACTTGAGTTCCACACACTTTCTTTTTTTGGCCACACTGGCACGTGGGACCTTAGTTCTCTGACCAGGGGTCAAACCTGCAGCCCCTGCGTTAGAAACACATAGTTTTAACCACTGAACGACGAAATCCCTCCACAAGCTTTTATTAGAGGATCAGAAGTGGTCCTGCTAGCAGGTTCGGGTGATGCTCATAGCTGGTGAGGCTGCTTGCTGTGTCCTTCCCAAAGCCAGGAACCCACAGGCTGAATTAGGACACACCGTCCTCATTCCCAGCTGTCTTAGCAGTACAGGAAAAAGTGCCCTGCTGCGTGAGGCCAGAGGCTTTGCTGGGAGTGCAGGACTGTGAACATGTTCCCTAACTCAGAACAGAGGACATCAAAGGNAAACTTAAGATTATGGGAAGATCTTAGGAGATGAAGAGAATTGTGAAACAAGATTTCCAAGGGGGCAGAAGTAAGATAGAGGGCCTTTCAAATATGCAATAAATACTTTGATTCCAAAATAAAATGACTGTACTTTTTTAATGTATAAAATGTGTAAGAATTCTAGACCAGAGGCTATCATTTCCTCATCATGTATATATTTTTAAATTACAGGACAGAATCAATAAATCTGTATGAAAGAACCCCACATTAGAGCTGAACTTTCTTTTTCTGTGATGAGAACATGTCCTTACCAGAGGATTGTATTACTTACCCCCACCATTTTGGGGAAAAGTTTCCAAGCAATAAAATTTTGTTTCTATATAGTAACCATTTGTTTGAAACTCAAGTGTCAAGGAAGACTATTTTAGGCTGATCGGATTCTCAGATAACTTAAACACCTAAACAAGGTTTTCCCTCTAAGAAACCATGATTTGTGTTGGGTAAGAAACCAGACTCTGAATGGTAAGATCAGAAGCTACCTATTCGGCTCCCTCCATCAGCCCAAAGGTATAGCCAGGCGGGGTTTCTGGGGACAAACTGTATTGTGAGCATCGGAGTTTCCACAGCACTGGATGAGGGGAAGGCTGAAAGGCAGCTGCTCTCTACCCAGCTCCTGTCTGCCCCACGGCCCTGCCACCACCGATCGAACCACCTGAGCCACTGTTTCCTCCAATACCACATCCTCACGTCATGTCACCATACCAACATATCTACATATGCACACATTTACACACATGTCTTATACGTGCATACATGTGTGTATTGTTGTGAAAGGCATCATCTTGAGGAGAATGATGACTTCTTCTTCCTTGGAACACCACTCCCCTTTCGCCTCTGGCTACAGCTAACTTCTGTTAAGTCCACAGTCTTTTCCAGAGGATCAAAGGTCATGAAGACAGCTCCGCAACTCTACTGCCTGGCTTTTGAAGAAACCAGGCAAATAACTGAAAATCACCTCTCAATATCCCAGTAACCAAGGGTCAGTTCTGCTGCCTCTCTCCAATCTTTTCTCACCTTCCCAAAGCCCCACTTCCTTATCCCCTTGTTGGTCATCTTAAATCTGGATGGAAATGAAGATTTAATCCTCTCTCTGCAAAAGACGAGGTACTCCTCAGTTAATGAATAGCTACCCCTTAAGGGTGTTTGGAAATGGTAACCAGAAAACCACATGAAAGGTATTTAATATAGCAATCTGCTAATAAATGAGTGCTTTTGTGGCTTCCCTGGTGGCTCAGAGGTTAACGCGTCTGCCTCCAATGCGGGAGACCTGGGTTTGATCCTGGGTTGAGAAGATTCCCTGGAGAAGGAAATTGCAACCCACTCCAGTATTCTTGCCTGGAGAATCTCATGGACGGAGGAGCCTGGTAGGCTGCAGTCCACGGGGTTGCAAAGAGTCAGACACGACTGAGCGACTTCACTTTTACTTTGAAATCTAACACTTCAGTTTTTTAAAGAGATTTTTAGAAATTCTTAACATTTCTTCTTATTACCCACATCCAGTTTCATAACCACACACACAGCCCTTAGGACAAAAAGACAGACCGACAGTCAGACATAGATCCTGGATAACGTGGTAATGATGGTACCAGTAAACAAACATGTCATATATGCAAACAATTATAAAGTTCCAAATACAGAATATATATAGTATAATCTTTCCATCTTTCAAGTTTTATAGTAGCTTTATTAAATTAACTATTCTTATTCAGTATAGTAAAAGGCTTCATATGCAGTTTACCTTACAT
The DNA here is from genome assembly GCA_006410615.1 of Neotragus moschatus. Lineage (NCBI taxonomy): Eukaryota > Metazoa > Chordata > Mammalia > Artiodactyla > Bovidae > Neotragus > Neotragus moschatus. The sequence goes on along the minus strand of SJYA01001833.1, from coordinate 526,048 downwards.
AAAATGAGAATTTTCGGACTCAGTGCTTATTTAGCTCCATACTCGAATACTTTTTTTTTGGGGGGGGGGGGCTTTAAATTTTAAAAACAAATTAAGAGTTTTTGTTTCTTAAAGTTGTCAGTTAATACTCAAGATTAAAAATGGTTTAAGGATACACTGCACTTTTGTTCAGAAAGCAGAAATGAAAAGGCCTTAATTGCATCTCTAAAAACAAAGCTAGTTAATATGCCAGGTTCTTTGCTCCCACCAAAAATCATGGAGCATTTGCATACAGCAGAACTGGGAAGCTAGTGTCTTTCATCAACATATTATGATGTCTCCTGACAGCCTCACACACTGCCTCATCAACATCATACTGTTTCAATCACACATTTTTTTTAACCCACTTCACAAGTTAAACCATCTTCACTTCTATTTCACCTCCAGCTGCAGTATTAAATTTAACTACATTTTTCCAAGTATAGGTGGCTTTTCTGCAAGTCAGAAACCCAAAGAATCACTAACATGGTATTGTTCTAGTCCACAAAAGAAAGAGGAAAAGGCTCGAGGGAGGGGAAAGAACTAGGGTGGATTTTAAAGAAATAAATAATCCCTCCCCACAAAAGCTGGACCCTCTGAACCAATAGCAGAAAGAATTGAGAATTGGCTGGAGCACAGTATGGGGTCCATCTCCCAGTGAAATGGAAATGGTATTTTTAAGAAACACTGAAGCCAGCTCACTCCCCTGTGATCATCCTACCGGTTCTGCTCCACCTCGCAAGGGTAATGAAGCAAGGTCTTTCATTATGCCAGAGAACTATTGAAAAAACAAAATAAAGACTGGGTTTGAAAAGATGAGCTTTAATTTAGCGAACACCACCGAGAAATGTCCCCAAACAATGGCTACCTCACGTAAAAAAATGTCTTCTATTTAGATCATGAAATTTTGATACAGTAAAGCAAAATAATTCCAAAAGAGCTTGACTCTTATTATGTGGCTGTATTCCTTTGGAAAAACTCTAGGCACACTGAAAGAAAAAGCCCTCCTACCACCACAGAGTCCATCTTTCAGAAATAATTATAATTGCATGAATATGTAATGTTCAGAGAGCTATGAGAGTGAGTTTTCCTAGCAACAGAGCAGGTTGGAAATCAGAATGTAACAGATTTCTTGGTGTTTGGATGATTTATGAAAGTTTCACATTACCTTCCTCTCAAATTGACATTTCATCCTGATTGGTTAATTACCATTTTTCTGTTTCAGTGGCAAAAAAGATCTTGAATAATGCAGTTGCAGCTGGATTGTCTTTACATGAATCCCAAGCTGTCTAATTTCTGTGTTTTCTCACCCTCTATTTATGTTTAACTTAGAAGTTACAACAAAAATAGTTCCCTTTGGCTCACAGACCCTAAGTCCTACTTTAAAATCTATAAAAACTAGCAATCCTAGTCTGTTTCGGTTCACCCAGGGCTCAGAAAGGTGGACCAAGTCTGAGCAGATGGAACAATCTGAAGGAGAGCAGACTTTTTCTCCAGAGGTTTTCTCCAGCTCAGTGGCAGCTTTACATTCCCAACAGGACATTTGCCAATGTCTAGGCTGAAAGGATTTGAGGCAGACTAAAAAGTACCATTTTAGCTAGAGCACTAAAATGATCAGTCTGTGATATGGGAATACAATTCTATTGCTGACTATCAATGCCAAAGGCATTTTAAAATAAGTAACATTTCCAATAAATGAAGCCATCAAATACAGAAAATTTCAGTTCATCTTAGATCTTAACCACAAGTTCTCCTGTCCCCAGCCCCTGGCACTCTGTATTTATTGACTCTATTGTGGGTTACATATATACTAGATTCTGTACCTATATGGAGAGCAAAACCAGACTGTGGCCCCTGTGGGAAAAGCAACAATAAATAATCAGACAAATGGAGAAATCACAAATGTAATAAAAACTACAGTGGAGAGAGAGATGCATGGGGCTATGAGATGCTTTGATAAAGTATTTGACCTGGTCAAGGAGGTCTTAAAAGAAATTTGTGTTGACTTGAGGATAAGCAGCAGTTGACAAGGCAATGAGGAGAAAGAAGAGTGTTCCAGGAAGAGGAGACAGCATGTGCCGAGGACCTGCACTGCAAGGGAACATGATGAAGACAAAGGATTGGCGCTATTTTTTTTTTTTTCAAACCAACATGCTTCAAGAAAAAAGAATGACCAAGGTGGAAGATAAGGCCAGAAAGAAGGTGGAGGCCACATCTTGCAGGCCATGTTTTAGGGTCAGGAGATAGGGATGAAAATAAGAATATCTTTACAGGCCATGTTGAGATTTTCTGCAGGAACAATGTATGTAAAGATCACTCTGGCTACACTGGGGGGAAATGACCAGATGGGTGGATGAGCTGGCAGCTCTTGCAGGCAGCAACCTGAGAATCAGAGGTGAGACGCGTACTTGGGGAGTTGCTTCTTGGTCTCTCCACCCCCTGTCCCCTACCTCCCAGCATACTACAGTCAGGTACGTTGCCACCCTCATGACTTGTAGACTGCTGCACTCTGGTGCCTAAACAATCGTCTAAAAGCACAAATCTGATTCGGACTCTGTAATTTTCCTGCTGATGTCTGTGGGAACTCATAGCCACAGGCTGGGTCCGCACTGGCAACTGAAAGCCTAATAACGTGATCTCAGCCAACTTTCCAGGTCACTTCTCTACTCCCGATCTGACCAAACCCCAACTCTATCCAAAGTAGTTTGCTTACCTCCCTGTTTCTGTTTGAGTCCTTCAACCCACTTGAATGTCCTTTGCCTCGTGCAGTCTGGCTTTTCTCTATGCTTGTGTTCAGGCCTAAATTAACCTCCCAGCTGTAACCTCACTTTGTAAACTCTGCCCTTCCTTCCCCATCTACCTTAAACATTGTCCTTGTTCTCTATTAAAAAATCCTAGACCACTGCAGTCTAATACAGAGCTCTCAACTTTTCCCACATGCAATTCTTGTTATCCGGTAATTAACCCTGTCTGCTTTTGCTATATAAAATCATTATTTAATAATAGTATTTTGTTAGTGTTTCATATGTGTATATTCTTGCTCTTCATCTAGCTAATAAGGCACTGGTGGTAAGGACCATGTCATGCATTTCTCTGGGCTTTTCTCAGCACCTGCACAATGCTTTCAACATTTGTAGGTCTTCAGTGAATTAACACTGCTTAAAATTTGCTCTCGGATATGCTTTTCTTTTACCCATGTCAGTAGGGAAGGATTTGAGAGTTCTCCACATGATCTGTTCAATCAGATTTGCAAAATTCATACAACAGATGTGGCAAACTTTCCAAAGTAGCATCAACCCTGAATCTCCCAAAACTGGTTTCACCAATGAAGAAAAAGAGGTTTTAGAGTGACAAATAATCTAAATTAAAATCCTGGCTCAATTACTTCTGTTCTAGGAGATTCTAAGCCCACTTCTCATTCTCTAAGATTCTATATCTTTAATTGAAAGGTAGAAATAGTCACAATCACCCAGCATAAAGATATGATAGAAGTCTAAGTCAGGACTTGGAAACATGTCTGGTCTAGTCTCATTTTGTGACTGCGTCAACTTCTCAAGTCTATCGTCTTTTTATTCTTTTTTCTGTTTTCTTCTTTCTCTCTCTTTATTTGATGAACACATAACAATAAGACTTTGGAAATCCACAATTGGAAAAATAAAACCACTATTGACAGCCTTTTCAATATACTGGTTACATTATTGAATGTAAACAGGAAGGGTAAGAATGTCTCCCAAATTCCCTTTCCTATTGTCCAATAAGCAAACATTTCTATACTGAGCCATTAATCCCCCTATTGTATTCTCTTCCCTCCATTCTAACTGAGTAAGATTAGAAATCAAGAGGGAAAAAAAGCAGCTGAGAGATTAGGAGATACTGACAATTCGAACTCACAAAAAAGTCTCTGAATGCCCAAGAAACAAGAACGGCTGGCCTCTCTCATTAAAATCTTTCTGAATCAGTGCAAAGTCTGAAGCCACCATGCAAAGTTTATCTGTAACCTCTGTACACTTGAGATGTGGTAAAAGAATCAAAACAAGGTTGGTTTCATTTGATTTTAGCTTCCCTTAATGTCTCAAGAATGACTGGTCACTTAAGAAACGGTGGTATGCAGGGCAGTCAATGCATATCAGGTGATGTGAGACACAAAGAACACCAGCCAGCTGCAATTATCAGTATCTATTTATCACTTTCTAGATGTGAACGTTAGTGTCACATGAGATAAAGCAAACACTGCTGTGTGGCTGATTACCAAGATCCCAGAATACAGTCCACTTTGGCTGCTCTGCTTCTCAGTTTATTTTTAATAATACATACTAATTTTATGTATCACTGGCATGCAGCCATATACTTTCCCTTATTAAAATAATTCTCCTAAATGGAAGTGTAGGAATGAAATAAATGTGCATTTGCAACCAAAAGAGATATATGTTTGACTAACTTCTGTGACTCTAACCTGGGGGCATATTAAAAAAAAAATAAAACCCTCGACATTTGAGCAAACTCGACCCCACTTTGAAAAGATATATGTGAAATTTCCCTGAATCTATTAGAGTCTTTCATTATTATTGTTATTTTAAAGAATTCTCTTCTCTAGTTTCATTAAACTTCTGACATGAAAAAGTGTGTGTTTCCTACAGATGGAAGTGGTCTGGACAGGACTTAAGAAGCTGACTAACAGTGGCTTAGCTAGCTCCAGAGTGACTCCTATTAGAATGGAAAATAAATAGAGTAAGTGCCAAAGTCAAAACTATTCTCTTACAGAGATAAACTGCAAGTGCTCTACAGAAAGCTAGAACAGCTCTCTGGGGAATGCTAGGGATTTGGGCAAAGAACAATGCAACTGTTTCTGTAAGTCAAGTGGAAACACTTGGGAGAGGAGAGCAGTTGGGAGAGATATGGAATGAGCCAAAGGGTGTGGATTAACATACAGCCCCCATTCACCACTGGCCTCAGAGACCAACACCAGCTCAGTTCTGAAAAGGAAACGAAGAAACCTTGTGATGAAAATGAACCCCATTTGTAACAGAGATGCCAACTGTGTTTTTTTAAAATATTTGGCAATATACAAACTATCATCTAGTCTTTAGGATTAACAACGTCTTTCAACGCTTCAAGAAAAATGACTTTCCTAAACATGGCTAATAATTTATACTTCCTGCTTTTACAAAACTTATGTGATATAATGATTAACTTGGGTGCTTCTAAAGTCTTCAACAACATTGAAAATTACTTCTGGGGAACTGCAGGATATGGATGGAGACATGATTTATTCGTAAATTAAAAAAAAAAGCTGAAATTGACTTCAAAAGCATTGTCTGAAAGTTGTAATTATGCTTTAGCAAAAGACTCCAATAAATCAAAATGGTTGCATATTCTGAATAAAACTCCAGAAAGAACACTTGTGACCCACTCCAGAGAAATCTGAGCAACTCTCTCAATCCTTAGAGTACAAAGAAGTCTCAGTTTGAATTTACAACCTGGTACTAAAGTTGGGTATAATTTAGGAAAGATAAAAAAGACTGTATGTTCTCTCTCAATTTGAACTCCAACATGCTTGGTAGCAACCCACTCCAGTACTCTTGCCTGGAAAATCCCATGGACAGAGGAGCCTGGGAGGTTGCAGTCCATGGGGTCGGGAAGAGTCAGACATGACTGAGCAACTTCACTTTCACTTTTCACTTTCAGGCATTGGAGAAGGAATTATCTTGCCTGGAGAATCCCAGGGACGGGGGAGCCTGGTGGGCTGCTGTCTATGGGGTCGCACAGAGTTGGACACAGCTGAAGTGACTTAATAGCAGCAGCATGCTTGGTATGAAAGCCTCTCCATTCGGGAGAAGGTACCATGGAATCGGGCTTCCCTAGTGGCTGAGAGATTAAACTGTCTGCCTGCAATGCAGGAGACGTGGGTTCAATTCCTGGGTCCCTGGACAAGGAACTGGCAACCCACTCCAGCATTCTTGCCTGGAGAATCCCAGGGACGAGGGAGCCTGGTGGGCTACAGTCCACGGGGTTGCAAAGAGTCAGACACGACTGAGCAACTTCACTTTCACTTTCACCATGGAATCCACTCAGACAGAAGGCAAAAGCCGACCAGTAGAGACAACATGAGTCCTCAGGAGAGGAGGGCCCTCTCTCAGCCCTCATCAGGACTCTACCTGTAGGAATGATCATATACCTGAGTGTGGAGGCAGAAAGTGCATTATCAATTAGGAAAAGTGTGGACTGAGCTCGAGTGCATTTGTCTGTTTAGAAAGAGTTAAAAATGTCATAAGAACTAATGAGTGAGTAGATAAAGGCAGTAAGAAAGAAATTAAACAATTAAAACTATAGTAAGGTGCATGATATGGACAAAACAACAAACAAAACACAGGATAGTGATAAGGAGGAAGTATTCCAAAGAGGCAGAAATGAGGGTCAAACCAGGATGCTTGCATTTCCTGAATTATGTTAAAAGGCATCTTAATTTGCAATTCTCTGATAATAAGTGATGTTGAGCACCTTTTCATGTGTTTGTTAGCCATCCATATGTCTTCTTTGGANTGGGACTGATGGGCGGGTATGATCCAGAGGGACGGTGTGGGGAGGGAGGGGGAGGGAGGGTCCAGATTGGGAACTCAGGTACACTTATGGCTGATTTATGTCAATGTATGGCAAAATGAGTACAGTATTGTAAAGCAAAACAAACTAAAAAATAAAAAATTTTTAAAAATATATAAAAAAATAAAATAAAATAAAGGAAACTACAACGAGAAAACATCTGTAGTCTCCTAAATTCTATTTTTAGAATCTGAAAATTATACATTATATTATTACTATAGGAAGTTTTACCAAAAATACAAAAATTTCATGGTTCTTACTTCAAAAAATAAATAAATAAATAAAAGGCATCTTAACTTTTAAATTTTCCCCAAGGAAGATTTAGTCAGTAACACTGAAAAACCTGAAACTCGAGTTACTCTTCTATGAGTATTTACTGAAGCAATGACTATTTCAGGAATTCTGCATATGCAGCAATGAACCACATGCTTATTTCCCATTATACAAGATGAAATTATAACCCAAATATTTACTGCATATTTACCACTAACTTGTTTGTTTGTTTGTTTTTTTGATAAATGCTATTTAAAGCATGAAACTTTATATTTTTAAAATTCAGTTAAAGGGGTTTATTGAATATTTATTGCTTGTCATCAGCCCAAGATGGAGCAGATAAAATGGGAGCACGTCTTCAGACAGGCAGGACTTTAGTCACGAACCCTAAGCACATGCTACATTTTCCTGTTGATTGTGGTGTACATTTTAGTCAAGTAAACACAACGGAAGCCTCTGGTTATGCCATTCAGGACCTTTTTTACTTCCTCATTTTCATAGTTATCAAGGGAGCTTGCAAATTGTGAATTGTCTTCTGACTGTTGCTGTCCCTAGATTTGTACTATGTTGCTGCTGCTGCTGCTAAGTCTCTTCAGTCGTGTCCGACTCTGTGCGACCCCATAGATGGGACCCCAACAGGCTCCCCCATCCCTGGGATTCTCCAGGCAAGAACACTGGAGTGGGTTGCCATTTCCTTCTCCAACGCATGAAAGTGAAAAGTGAAAGTGAAGTCGCTCAGTCATGTCTGANTGCTGCTAAGTCACTTCAGTTGTGTCCGACTCTGTGAGACCCCATAGAAGGCACCCCAACAGGCTCCCCCATCCCTGGGATTCTCCAGGCAAGAACACTGGAGTGGGTTGCCATTTCCTTCTCCAACGCATGAAAGTGAAAAGTGAAAGTGAAGTCGCTCAGTCATGTCTGACTTTTCGAGACCCCATGGACTGCAGCCTACCAGGCTCCTCTGTCCATGGGATTTCCAGGCAAGAGTACTGGAGTGGGGTGCCATCGCCTTCTCCATGTCCTATGTTAAGTCTCTTTATATTAGATTCAGTATCATTCAATTGAGTAAAGAACTATTTCCAATTGCATTTGGCATGGCAAAATATATAAATGAAAATAAATATAGCTTATCAACTAGGAGATATGTTTAAAATCCATTATCTAATTTGCTGCTTCTAATTTGTGGTAGACTGAGAAATTTGTACCAAGTCTACTAAATTTGAAACTAAATACATATAAATTGGATCAGAATAATAGCTCCAGGCAACCTCTATGAAGTACCATCTGAGAGTCTGGTGCACAATGTCTGCTGGTAAACACCAAACACCCTCTTTAATTCATGTATAAGTGTGTGTGTGTGTGTGTGTGTGTGTGTGTGTGAGAGAGAGAGAGAGAGAGAGAGAGAGAAACAGAGACACACAGAGAGAGGGAGAGATAAACGGAACATGAGTGTTGTGAGCGTATGTATGAATGCAAAGCCTAGAAGCACCAATACAAGACTTTGCTCAAGCCATAGAGAGCACGTGTCTTTCTGCTGAGGCTGCTGCTAAGTCGCTTCAGTCATGTCCGACTCTGTGTGACCCCATAGACTGCAGCCCACCAGGCTCCCCCATCCCTGGGATTCTCCAGGCAAGAACACTGGAGTGGGTTGCCATTTCCTTCTCCAATGCAAGAAAGTGAAAAGTGAATGTGAAGTTGCTCAGTCGTGTCCGACTCTTAGCAACCTCAGGTACTGCAGCCTACCAGGCTCCTCTACCCGTGGGATTTTCCAGGCAAGAGTACTGGAGTGGGGTGCCATTGCCTTCTCCAATATATCTCTCTAGGGATGTCTTTTAGAACCAACAAAACTCTAAAGCAAGAACTTATTTTGTAAGTGTTTTACAGTTTTTTTTCCCCCATGACTTTGACCCATGTCTCCCAAATGAGCCCTCTAATCTGCATCCCTGGATGCAGAATCCAGGAATACATTTTTGACTACAAAAATACGTTGTTAGTATTACTGAAAATAGAGAGAAGTATTAAAACTGCTTTGAGGAGCTACATTTCTAACCCTCACTTAAGACTGACAAGGCATCAGCCTTTGCAAGAGTCAACGAGGATTTGCATGCTAGCAAGAAGGCTGCCTTAATTTTTAAAGTTGATGTCGTGGTCCTAATGCACAGTAAAAGCAAACTGCCCACAGGATCTCCATGCTGCAGCCAATAGTGCAAGTAAATCTGTTTCTCAGACAAGGCAGAAGATCACTAGGTAAGAAATGGCCATCATAAACTGTTCTGCATAGAGTCTTGAAATAAAAGTTAGATAACAGTAGGTATAACTGTGCTATATATAAATGTGCTAAAGCCTTTGTGTGGATTACAACAAACTACAAAATTCTTAAAGAGCTGGGGATACCAGACCATCTTACGTGTCTCTTGAGTAACTTATATGCAGGTCAAGTAGCAACAGAATGGAACATGGAATGAATGACTGGTTCAAAATTATGAAAAGAGTACATCAAGGCTGTATATTGTCACCCTGCTTATTAATTTCTATTCAGAGTACATTATGCAAAATGCCAGGCTGGATGAGTCAAAAGTTGGAACCAAGCTTGCTGGAAGAAATATCAACAACCTCAGACATACAGATGATACCACTCTAATGGCAGAAAGTGAAGAGGAACTAAAGAGCCTCTTGATGAGGGTGAAAGAGTAAAGTGAAAAATCTGGTTTAAAACTCAACATTAAAAAAACTATGATCGTGGCATCTGGTGTCATCACTTCATGGCAAATAGATGGGGAAAAAGTGGAAGCAGTGACAAATTTTCTTTCTGTGGGCTCCAAAATCACTGCAGATGGTGACTACAGCCATGGAATTAAAAAACACTTACTCCTTGGAAGGGAAGCTATGACAAACCTAGACAGTATATTAAAAAGCAAAGACATCACTTTGTCAACAAAGTTCTGTAAAGCCAAAGCTATGTATTCTCCAGTAGTCATGTATGGATGTGAAAGCTGGTCCATAAAGAAAGCTGAATGCCAAAGAACTGATGCTTTCAAACCGTGGCGCTGGAGAACACTCTTGAGAGTCCTTCAGACTGCAAGGAGATCCAACCAGTCAATCCTAAAGGAAATCAGTCCTGAATATTCATAGAAGTGAAGAAGGAATTCATAGGGCCTGGACTCCTTCTTAGGCCTGTTCATGCTGATCATGCTCGGCCACCTGACTCTGAACTCTGTGTTTAGTGCCTATGAAAACAACAGTTCAGTTCAGTCGCTCAGTCGTGTCTGACTCTTTGCAACCCCATGAATCGCAGTAGGCCAGGCCTCCCTGTCCATCACCAGCTCCTGGAGTTCAATCAGACTCACGTCCATCGAGTCCGTGATCCCATCCAGCCATCTCATCCTCGGTCGTCCCCTTCTCCTCCTGCCCCCAATCCCTCCCAGCATCAGAGTCTTTTCCAATGAGTCAACTCTTCGCATGAGGTGGCCAAATTACTGGAGCTTCAGCTTTAGGATTACTCCTTCCAAAGAAATCCCAGGGTTGATNTCTCATCCTCGGTCGTCCCCTTCTCCTCCTGCCCCCAATCCCTCCCAGCATCAGAGTCTTTTCCAATGAGTCAACTCTTCGCATGAGGTGGCCAAATTACTGGAGCTTCAGCTTTAGGATTACTCCTTCCAAAGAAATCCCAGGGTTGATCTCCTTCAGAATGGACTGGTTGGATCTCCTTGCAGTCCAAGGGACTCTCAAGAGTCTTCTCCACCACCACAGTTCAAAAGCATCAATTCTTCAGCACTCAGTCTTCTTCACAGTCCAACTCTCACATCCATACATGACCACTGGAAAAACCACAGCCTTGACTAGACAGACCTTAGTCAGCAAAGTAATATCTCTGCTTTTGAATATACTATCTACGTTAGTCATAACTTTTCTTCTAAGGAGTAAGCATCTTTTAATTTCATGGCTGCAGTCACCATCTGCAGTGATTTTGGAGCCCAAAAAATAAAGTCTGACACTGTTTCCACTGTTTCCCCATCTATTTCCCATGAAGTGATGGGACCAGATGCCATGATCTTCGTTTTCTGAATGTTGAGCTTTACACCAACTTTTTCACTCTCCTCTTTCACTTTCACCAAGAGGCTTTTTAGTTTCTCTTCACTTTCTGCCATAAGGGTGGCGTCATCTGCATATCTGAGGTTATTGACATGAAAACAACAACAGAAGGATAAGACCCTCTCCAGATAGGGGAACCTTGAAGAGCGTATCTAGGTTACTCATCGCCTAAGAGAAACCATACACTAATCACCCCTTCGGAGGACAGGCCATAAATTTTTCTGTATCTATCGGAGTGTAACTTCGGGTTTATTGATTATTGGCTGATTGTTTGACTGTTTGAGCACATGAGCACATGGCACGTGAATGATGGGGTTATTGGGATTGTATTTTCCTTGGATTATGTAAGTCTCAAGAATTTGGAGTGGTGGGTTCAGACACGTACACATGGGGTATAAAAGATTTTCACAAATGCTGGTAGGGGTCCTTGGCTAAGAGGAGACTCTGCCTTAGGCCCGCCGGTGTAATAAACTGCACTTCACTATCTGCATTGTCCTTCTGAGTGAGTTTGTTTCCCAGAATGCGTGGCTACAAGAGAAGAACTGTTGCTGAAGCTGAAGCTCCAATACTTTGGCCACCTGATGCAAAGAGCCAACTCAATGGAAATGATCCCAATTCTGGGAAAGATTGAAGGTAAAAGCAGAAGGGGGCAGCAGAGGGAGAGATGGTTAGATAGATCACCAACTCAATGGACATGAATCTGAGCAAACTCCCAGAGATAGTGGAGGACAAGAGAGCCTGACATGCTGCTGTCCGTGGGGTTGCAAAGAGTCGGACATGACTTAGCAACTGAAAAACCACAAATATAACTAATTAGCAATGAGGACATGGGCCTTCTCCTAACAATAAGCTTCCATCTTCTTATTTTTAAAATACAGATAACAGCAAATAGTTGTCAGGAATCAGTAAACAATAGTCCCCAGGCCAAATCTGTTTGCCACCTATTTCTGTAAATAAAGTTTTACTGGAATACAGACATATCCACTCACTCACATTGTCTTTGGCTTCTTTCACTGTAGTAGGACAGTTGCATAGTTACAGCAGAAAGCGTATAGACCAAAAAGTTAAACATATTTTCTATCTGGCCCTTTACAGAAAAGTTTGCCTGCACCTATTACACAACACACTACAAGGCTGCCTGGCAGAAGAAATGTCATAATAAACTTGAAAATGATTGAAATGCTATTACTAGCTAATAGTGACAGTGCTTATTTACTGAGTGTCAGGTACTATGGTAACTGTTGGGCATGTTATCTCATTTAATCCTTAGAGCAATCCTAATTTGTCTATCTTATAGCTGAGAATACGGAAACTCAGAGCTCAGTAATTTCCTAAGGTCAGCATTGATAAAAACCAAGACAGCATTGTTTGTTGTTTTCCAGGGAGACAGGACATAGTGATACATCTTCTCTACCTTCAGAAAGAAAACTGAGCCTGGTCTATGGAAATGTTAAGATGTAACACCTATGTGAGAAAATTAAGAATTCTATTTAAACTGCTTCATATTTATACCCAGCATGACTTCGTTCAACGCAGCAGACCTCAGTGAATCAGCTGGCGCCGTGGCTCTGGGTCTCCTTGACCAGGGTGGTCTGCACTCTCTGCTCTTCCTTGAGACCTCTGGATTCCGCAAAGGCCAGGCAGCCCCTCCACCCAGTCCACACCTCACTCTTTTAGAAGATGATCCAAACTTCGCTGGACTCTGCAATGCCACACATTTCAGAGGTGTAAACAGATTTATCAAATCCTGTGTCCTAGCCTGTTCTTTCATCCCTGCCAGCCTTATCGATATGATCATTATGGAGAAAAGAGAGAATAAAAGTGAAAAAGGAAAAGTTAAGAAAATTAGTGCCTTGGGTCTAAATCTTAGCTCCCAGATTTCTGCATCCTATTTTATGAACTCTATACTCAGGATATCATTTATTTATTTGCCTTATTTCAGGGAAACAGCTTTTCCACAGCAGTACCAAATAAGTTAAAATTAGAATGAGTGCTGAATTGAAAGAGGACCCTTTCAGCAATTGTGCAGTCTCGGCGCTGCCTGCTTTCTGCCAACAAGAGGAGATAATCCGTGATGAACTCTGAAGACAACTGGAGGGCCGATGATAAAGTCAATTCAGGAGGAAGAAAACCCAGGGAAAGGAGAGGCCTCCTCTGTCCAATCAGGTTGCACGCAGTTTGAAAGGACCTGAATTTGAGATATAAGCTTTTTGTAATATATTTTACAAAACCAATACTCACTAAGCAGGTTCAAATAAATGACAAATGGAAAGCTACTATTTGGGGAGAAAAAAAAAGTTTTTGATTTTTAAACTCAGGGAATAAGTAAATACCTTCAGGTACTGAAGACTTTGGAGGGGAGATGCCATAGGCTCTACCCTCACTCCACAAAGAAAGTAGACTGCAGTCAAAGCAATTAAGTTGAAAGGAAACACTCATTTGCTAAAAATAAACAAAAGAAACTGAAAGCTATCAGTTTCATTCACTTGAATTCTTCTACCGATTTTTAACCATATGAGGTATTTAATGGAAATAGAGAATTTTTAAGTCATTTAATTTAATTTTTTTATTTCAGTAAGGCTGACTGTGGAAAGACAGAAAGGAAGAAAGGAAGGACAGGAGGGAGGGAGAGAGAAAAGGTGGCAAAAATATTTGAAAGGAAATATTTAGAATCCTTAATGTTTGAGTTTGTGTGATAGCTTTTTTTTAACTTCATATAATCCTGATAATAACATTAAAAATAAAGTTATGGATAAACTTAGAATTAAAGGCATTTGATAAAAATTTTAAAACTCTAATCACTATGTCCCAACCCCTTTTTATTTTCAGTTATTTCTGCCAGTGTACCTGAAATATCCTGAAAGTGGGAGCAGAGAAAGCTTTTCCTCTCCATCATCCCTATAACTAAATGGATGGCCTGGTCGGTAACCTGACTGTCAGGCCCACAGGTGACTGGAGCCACAAGCCTAATGGGAAGTTAATTAAAAGGCAAAGAAATCCGAGAAGAGAGAAGAGATGGCTGTCGTCCACAAATCAGCCCTGGGAGGACCGACCTGTTACTTTATCATTCAGTGGAGACTTGCATGTATTCTGCCCTAGTTACGTATCGGTCAATGAGGTCCACTAAAAATGAAAACAAAACGACATGATAAAGAACTCTTGACTTCTGGCAGTTCATCTTCTGATTGGGAGCAGGAAAGCAAAATGTAAGAGCCTGGGTGATCACACGCAGCCCTGCATTAATTAGTTCAAAAGGCAAATGCCACAAGGGTCCAGGACAGCTCTGTGAGCATGAGCCCAAGTAGGTCAGGAAGAACTTGTGAAGTGTGTGGAATGGGGCTGAAGGTGGAAGAACAGGCAGGACTTGAATCAGTGAGTTTCTTTGGGTTTCCCCAGAAAGGAGACTCTGGAGATAAGAAGCTTAGACAACAATGGTCAGAGGCGGAGAAGTGAGACAGGAAAGGGACGATAAATAGTGCTGTCGTCAAGTCAGATACCACGAGGGGGTTGGCTAGAGGCTGAGGCCCCTTGAAAAATCCAATCCAAGGGTCACAGGGTTCAGAGCTGCCCTGCCCTCAAGGAGAGAGCAGGAGTGTTTACACAGCAGGGAAAGGAACAATAAAGCCAGGGACCTGTAGGACCTAGTGCCTGGAGCTCTGGATTAGAAGAGCGCTCGGTTCAGGGCACTCCAGGGGGCAACCGAGACTGAGGCCTGTAGACCCCTCAGTTCAGGGCTGGAGGTGGGGTGGGGGTAAGGGTGTTAACATGAAAGAAAACTTGTCCTGGCTTTAACTCAAGTAAGGAAGAAAGCTTCAGGAGGGGGAAAAAAAAATCTACTACAAAAAACTTGCTCATCTTCAAACGAGAAAAACGATATTCAGAGTACTTAACGTATGGTTTCAAGCACAAATCTAGGTTTGAGCACCGAGGAGAAAATTCAGGTCTCCTGCCTCTCAGAGTTCTCTCTATTAAACCTCACAGAAGTCCAACATTTGTTTGTAGGGCCTTCACGAAGCCTGGACACAGATTATCTCTTAGCAGTCAAATGTATTGCTAGTCGTCTCATAACCATGGTGAGCATTTTTGCTGGTTCTTTCCTTGAATTCTTAGATGCAGTACTGAAGCGCCCCCTTCCCAGTTTGATGCTATGAACCCATCTCGCTGGGGTTCATAGCACAGCCCCTCCCACCCAGCGAGCTCACCTCAGGAGGCACGTGTATGTGAGGCAATATACACTGACAAGTGTTCATTTCAGCATCGCTTATAACTAGAGAACGTTGGAAACAAC
The DNA here is from genome assembly GCA_006410615.1 of Neotragus moschatus. Lineage (NCBI taxonomy): Eukaryota > Metazoa > Chordata > Mammalia > Artiodactyla > Bovidae > Neotragus > Neotragus moschatus. The sequence continues at coordinate 510,780 of SJYA01001833.1, read as the reverse complement.
CTAATCACCCACTGATAGGAAAATGAACACACAAAATACAGCACGTCTAGAAGACAAGAGTTAAATACAGCAGCTGATAACGACAGTTAGGAAAAGCACTATGAAGAGATTTCAGAAACAGAATGTTGGATAAAAAGACTTAAGAAACAGTATGGTCTATACAACAAAAGGCCTTATGCATGCATTTAAACACACAACCATAGAGTGTATGGTTTATGGATGCAGCTCTCCCTTCCTTTTTGAAAGTTCACTTTACGCCACTTTGCTTTTATGAAAGACCTACGTTAGTACTTGTTTTCACTAACAAGAAGAAATCTTAAGAGGATTTGAACTGTTACCAGATTTTTTTTTTTTAAGTGCTTGCTTCTTTACACCATTTTGGTTTACAAAAGTTTTCATAGGAATGTATTTGGGGATAGCAAGAGAAATCTGTACTTCTATATCTGTGGAAGAAATATAAAAACTTACTCTAGAAAGTTTTATATCTAGCTCTTTTAAGAGTGGTTGCTCTTGGGCAAGGAATGGGAAGGAGGAAAGGAAGGAATGGAACTGAGGAGAACAGTGTCAAAAACGTTTTATTCTTTTATTCAAGGAAAAAAACTGGAAGTAAGGATGCGAAAATGTTAATATATTTATAATTCATGGGGATGCATGAGTCTTTCTTGTTCTTCTCAGGACTTTCCTGAGTTTAAACATTTTTAAGTTAAAAAATGAAGCTTTCTAAATGTCATCATCAGCTTTCATAAAAAATGGGAAAGAAATCAAAGAGAAACAATGTTAATGAAATTAATTCATATATCAAACAGATGTTTATGCCTAAGGATGAGATAAAATCTTGTTTTCGATTGCAGAGCCATGGAGAAGGACAGTCTGAATCCTCACTCTTCTCTTGCTAGCTGTGGACTCGTGGGAAAGCAGTGTAGCTTCTCTGGTGCCAATTTTCTCACAGGCTAAATCAGGGATTTAGAAGACCCCACCACACAGGGTTGTTTTGCAGATAAAACTGAGGTGATGTGGTAGGAGTGTCTGGAACAGCATCTGCCACACAGCCAAGCTCAGTGACACAGAGAAGTGATCACCCTGTTTTCTTAGCCCAACTTAGACTTTCTTCAGAAAGGTATTTCTCTCTTTAAAGCACCATTAATACACTGACATAACAATTTATTATAAGAAGAGAAGATTGAACTGGCTCCCATCTGTAGCAGCAAACCTTGCTTTATTTACCACATAAAATACTAATGAATTTCAAAGTTCCCATTCATTCATTTAACTGATAAGTTAAAACCTTATTATAATGCCATTTACCGTGCTCTGCAATTCAGTACAAAACAGCCTTCTTGGGCTCCAACTAGAAGGGTTTAATCACTAGATTACCAAGAGGTCTTTCCTGTCAAGGGGCATCACCTGTGAGGCAAATGTAAAGGACAGTTATCAAAGGAGTCCAACATAATTTTTTAGAAGTATAGATGTTCAGGATTGATATGGAAAACATACAAAACCTTTAAAAGCCTTCAATTTAGACTAGTCAAGATAGAAGAAAGGTAAAGGACATCATGAGTGAGTCATCATGTAAGCCATATAACTGAATTAACAGAAAGTCACAGGTGGAAAGTACCTACAAGTATACGTAGACACCAATGACATACCGGAAGACAAAAGGCAGAAGAATCTAAGTGCTCTATGGGTACAGAGATCATCGTTTGTGTACTTTTTGCTTTGTCCACAGCAAAGGTACAACGAGTGCCTTGTTTTCTACTGAAATTTTGTACGTTTTTAACATTGGTGTTACAGTACATTTACTGCTCATCTTTTAAACTAGAGGCCTCATGACATCTAGCGTTGTCTCAGAGAGGGGGCGTGAGATGAGTCAGGGTCTCATATCTTCACCATGTACAGAATCTAGTTTTGGTCACTGGGAAGTTCACTCTAGGGTTTGAGACAATGGACTCCAGGCCAACAATGACAAGCTTTTTCTCCAAAGAGGAAGAAGAGGAGAGATTGGTTTTACGACCTAGCTCAGTCCCACAGCTCTAGCAGTGCCCAGTTCTGTTTTGAAAGTTACATTTCTGTGTTTGGTACCTAGATGACAACTGTGTCAGAGCCCAGATCAGCGCACATCAAAAAGGGCCAGCACTCACCGAGAGAGGTGTATCTCATTACTGCAAGCAACTCAGCTCTCCTATTTAAATGTATTTGTATAACAGGTGAATGTGTGTTAAGTCGCTTCAGTTGTGTCCTACTCTTTGTGACCCCATGGACTGTAGCCCACCAGGCTCCTCTGTCCATGGGATTCTCCAGGGAAGGATACTGGGGTGGGTTGCCATTTCCTTCTCAAAACATGTGACTAGAATGGCACAAAATAGGTGCCCATTTCACAGACCTCTTCTCCCCTCCAAGGTACCAAGAAAAAGTTTTGGCCATCTGGCACATCTATCACAGAAAAATGAATGAACACATATGGTCCAACTATAAGAGAAAAAGCTTAAACATCTACTTCCAAGAATAACTGAATCGCTGAGTGATGTTTAGCTTCACATATGGAACTTTGTTTTGCCTTATGCTAGATGTTCAATTATTATCTGAAAGGTCTATTATTTAAAAGTTTGAAATAATTCTATAAAATTCAGCTTATAATAATCATTTAAATTAATCCTACATGGCACCTGCCTTAAAAATAGCATCTAGGATCCTTACATGACTATAAGATGCTAAAAATAAATTTTTTTCAAATTACAGTATGTGAGAATGTATTACACACACACAAAAGTCATGGTTAAACCTCTTCTCTCAAAGAATACTCATAATGTTCTTTTAATATAAGAAGTTAACCCTAACTTCTCAATTTAAAGTTTTGTGGTAAACCTGGATACTTGTGGGAAAGAAATTAGTTTGCTTCTAAGTATGAGGATACAAAATTTTAGTGTATGTGCTTAAGAATATTGCTGCACAAATATACCCCAAGTTGTGAGTCTGACTACCATTATTACTGTAAGATATATAAGATATTACATATGTATGTGTATATATGTATATATATGTATGTATACACATATATACACACACATACACACACACGTGTGTGTGCACACATATGTATATTTATCCTTCCCCCAGGTCCCTGACACACAGCTTCTAAAGCCTCTGGATTTTGTAAAGGAGTTAATCACCAGTGGCCAATGCCTCAATCAATCATGCCTACATAATGAACTCCTGCGCCACTAGGCTGGGACTGCTTCAGGTTGAGCATGTTGGTGCTGGGAGAGTGAGTGTCCTGAGAACATGGGGACCCCGTGCAATCCTGTGCCTTCACTACGCACTTCTCCCATGTGACTATTCCCAAGCTGCAGCCTTTATCATAAACCACCACTAGTAGGTAAGGGTTACTCTAGCAAACTATCAAAACTGAGGAAGGGTGCCATGCTCACTCCCTCAGTCCTGTCTGACTCTTCACGACCCTTTGAATTAAATCCCGCCAGGCTCCTCTGTCCATGGGACTTCCTAGGCAGGAATACTGGAGTGAGTTGACATTTCCTTCTCTAGGGGATCTTCCCGACCCAGGGATTGAACCTGCGTCTCCTGTGTCTCCAAGACTGCAGGCAGATTCTTTACCCCCGAGCCATTGGGAAAGGGCGACAGGATCCCTCAAACTAGAGCTGGTCTGCTCGGTGAGAAGTACTGGTGACAAGTGGGACTTTGGCCGGGCCAGGGGCTGGGGGGCAGTCTTGTGGGAGTGAACTCCTAATTTACGGCATTGACACTAACTCCAAGTACAAGCTATCAGAACTGAGTTGAATCGTAGGACATCCAGTGAGTACCCAAAGACTTATAGCATTGGTGAGTCAAAACACACACACATACATCTGTGCACAAATTTGGTTCAGAAATGTGAGTAAAAACAGTTCAGAATTGGTGTCGGAAGTGGCAGAAGTAGGATTTACCAGGCCTACCCTGGCTCATAGAAACCCATGGTTTGGGAAGAGAAAAGATAAAACAGCCAGAAATGAAGAATCTTTGATCCCTGAATGGCTGCCTACTCACATGATATGAATCCATGGCCAGTTATTAAAGTTAAAATTACCAATGGCATTTAGGAATGGTAGATCTGATTTCCAAGTTGGCTCAGTGAATACATGTTGTTTAGTCATGTTTCCTACTCCAGGGGATCTTCCTGACCCAGGGATCTAGCCCACATTTCTTGTAATAGCAGGCAGATTCTTTACCACTGGGCCATCACGGAAGCCCCCATTGTAGGCATGAGGAAATGAAAACAATTCTAACCATTCTTACATACAATTCCTTGTGTATTATTATCTTCAGTAGCTTAAGGAGAAGGCAATGGCAACCCACTCCAGAACTCTTGCCTGGAGAATCCCATGGACAGAGGAGCTTGGTGGGCGGCAGTCCATGGGGTCACTAAGAGTCAGACACGACTGAGCAACTTCACTTTCACTTTTCACTTTCATGCATTGGAGAAGGAAATGGCAACCCACTCCAGTGTTCTTACCTGGAGAATCCCAGGGACAGGGGAGCCTGCTGGGCTGCCGTCTATGGGGTCGCTAAGAGTCGGATATGACTGAAGCGACTTAGCAGCAGCAGCAGTAGCTTAAAAAGAAAGTGCTGGGTGGGGTCTTGATGCTAGATCACTCTTAGATTTTGGTCAGTCTGAGTCTTGATCATAAAACAGCCTCAAAAGAGAAAAACTACACCAAGACAACAGAAGGTACCGCTGGTCACCGAGAAGGTAGTCAGCGTAAGATAGTCAAGAAATGACTAAAATCAGAGGGTATACTGTGAAGGGGTTTTTTGGATCTATATCATCAGCTTCTTGAAGAACTTTTACTAAAATATTTTGTGAGAGTGACTAGTTTTGGGGCACTGTGTTTGGTTTTGAATGTCGCAGAACAGTAGACTTGGGTTGATACAGGACTCACTGCTCACTAGGGAACAATCATAGAAGGCTACAGAGAATCCAGACACACCAGGTTATTCCCAAGGGAACAGCCAGCATGGTGGATTGAGTAAAATCTACTGTAAGGTCTATTTATTTTGAGAAGGGGGACCGTCTGTATGTGAAGTTGCTCAGTCATGTCCGACTCTTTGCGACCCCATGGACTGCAGCCTACCATGGTCCTTAGTCCATGGAATTTTGCAGGCAAGAGTCCTGGAGTGGGTTGCCATTTCCTTCTCCAGGGGGATCTTCCCAACCCAGGGATCGAACCCGGGTCTCCCGCACTGCAGGCAGACACTTTACTGTCTGAGCCACCAGGAGGCCAGCTCCTCCTAAAAATACCAAGTCTAACACTCAGAGGTAGCTCTTCATATGTTTCACATACCAGTCGTGTGAAACTGGCTTCATGATTAACTGGGATATTCACCCAATAAATATGCCTTATGCCCATTACTCAGGTAATGGCAAATGCTGTGGTTATCAGGGGATTTTCGCACAGACACCCCATGTATTTTTACTATCACAAAATTAAGCAACAGTTTGAGAAGACTTGGTGAATTTCCTGTCTCAGCTTCCTCTTATGGGTCACACAGATGCTAATAAAAAATATTAGATTAATTAACAAAAGAATACAGAAAGGCAGAGGAGAGGCTCAAAGGAATTGTATCAGGGTGGAAATTTTCAAACAGTTAGGAAATAAGTATAGCAAACATTGATGGTGGAGAAACAAAGAGGAAAAAGACAAGGGAGAGTCAAGGACTCAAGTCAGTAGACTGGAAATCTTTAATGGCTATTAAAAATGGGACGGATAAAAATGGACATCGATGGGACGGAAACAAAGGTCTTAATACGCACTGTTGGAGGCAGGTGGACCAAAGGGACTCCCTCCTGGCTCTCCAGCATTAAAGGGCTTCCCAGGTGGTACAATGGTCAGGAATCTACCTGCCAATGCAGGAGGCACAAGATAGGTGGGTTTAATCCCTGAGTCAGGAACATCCCTTAGAAGAGGAAATGGCAACCCACTTGAGTAGCCTGAAAAAGTCCATGGACACAGGAGCCTGGCAGGCTACCGTCTACTGAGTCACAAAAAGCTGGAGATGACTGCACACAAACACTCCTCAAGTCTGGTCTAAGTACTTCAATTTGGAGGGATTTAAAAAGGCAGAAGGCAAAGATTACAATGAGAAACCAGGCCTGAAATGACATAGACATAGGGCAATAGTCAGGCAGATAAGTCAAAATAAAGAACAACAGAAAAGCCAGGGCCCCCGTCTCAACATTTTGCTTGGGACCCCAAGACTTATGTATGTGAGTGTGTAAAATGGTCAGAGGGTAGAGAAGTTACTGGAACTTGATATGAAGCCACAGCACTGCGATTCCCCTTAGAGACTATACAAATTAGGGGTTGATAGGATTACAAGAGTTGGAATATTTAAACTGTGTATTTAAACAGTTTACATAACAACTGTATTTTTTTCTCTCTTCCCCTCATCACCTCAACTTTCATTTATTCTCTATCCCAGGCTGTGGTCTCAGGACCATGACTATTACAAGTGCTGAGAGCAGAGGTGCTTCCTAAGCAAAAATCTGTGACTGTATTTGTAAAACTTTATGTCAGAAGTCCTAGAAGCACGATGGTGTGGTTTATGCCTTCAATCGCCTGGCAAAATTGGGGTTAACAGTGAATTGTGCTCTATTGCCCAGTGGTCAGATAATTTACCTTTCTTGTGATTAAAAAAAATTTCTATTTACATGAAATTAATATCCTCTCACCACTGATAATCATGCTTCCTTCCCCACCCTAAGCAACAACTAGCTCTGGAGGTCGATTAAGGGGTAGATGGCACAGATAACTGGGACACAAAATAGCAAATAGGATTTCTCTTGTTGCAGCAACTCCCCAGCATCCTATTTGCGAAAAACAAGCTGTAAAGCTTTATTATTCACCATAAAGTCTGAACGGTTTGAACACAAAGGAAACATGCATCGCTATTTCCCCTTTGAACACATTTACATGTGAGGGGATAGCGATCTCAGTCAGAAACTCGGTCACAACACATTTCAAATCCATAAAATTATCACTTTAATGAGATTAAAAAATAAATTGAGCTTGGAAATCATCTCTGAACCCAGACTAAATCAATGGGAAATCAATCAATCAACCCATCGGCTTTTCGTCAGGCCAGTCAGGACATGACTCCCAGGTGAGGTTCTTTCCACCTCTTCCTCTCTGCCTTATTTCATCCTGACACTACTGCTTAAACTACAATTTTGAAAAATGGTGGGGCGGGAGGAGTACAAATACCACAAACCTAAAGCATTCTTGGTAGACACACCAAAGGTCAAACACAGGCAGGACCTCCCAATATATTAATGCTATTTTCCTGGCTTATTTTTAAGTATTAGCCATGATCCTAGAAGAGCCAGGTGAGCAGGGCACGAAACTGTCTCTTAGCCTAGTTCTCCCAGTAACTGTGCTAATAGTTATAAGTCATTAAGCTTAAAATGTCTAGTGTGCATATATTTGCTCATTCACAGATGGTTTCACAGACTTCCTAGGACAGGAGAAACAGTGGTGAACAAAGTCCCTCCTCTCATGAAGATTGCTTTCTAGTGGAAGAGACAAACATTCAAAAAACAAACATATAAGGCATAAATAAGGCATAAAATAACCTCAGATGAAGATGGGGGCCATGACATCAAGTAAAGCAGAGCAAGAGGGGAGAGAGTGATGGGGTGGCATTTCAGATAAGAGGGGAGGATGACCTCAGGGGTAAACTGCTCAGCTCCAGTGCTTACCTGGAGGCAGGCTGAGCTCTGAGTACAGCGGATGTTGACTCGTCACCCCCAGCACTCCGGTGAGAGGGGGCTATGCTCACACCCACGTCCAGGGCCAAAGAGGCCCAAAGAGGATTCACAACTGGCCCAAATCCAGAGGGAATTTGAGCCAAGAATGCTAGGCTTCAAAGCCTGTGTTCTTAGCCATTGAATGGGATGAGAATATCAACAGAAAGAAAGTTCTGGGCAGTAAGGGCATCCATTTAAATACTTCCCATGGGTTGATTCTGATTTCAGGAAGCTCCAAATTCTGCCTTTAAAATGAATTACACCACACATCAGTCAATCAAAGAGTTAACAAAAATATGACAAGGAATTACAAAAGACTAAGGGAAAAAGGAAAGGAAAAGTAAACAAAAGATCAGAGAGGCCATAGCACCAGAGGACAGGCCAGAACTCCTGAATGCCACCCGCGTGTCTCGCGCATAGGAAACTAAGCTTGGTACAGATGCTGCAACAGACAGGGCTCAATCTTACTTTTAAAAGGTGCTTCTAAAGAAAATGAAGAGGATGAAACCACAGATAGGGAACACATTTGTCTGTTTAACTGGTGTCCACATTGTGTAATATAATAATGCATGTTTGACACTGATTGAGGGACTAGAGATCCAAAAGATTTCTTTTCCTAAAACGTATGGATATCAAATCACAGTCACTGAAAAAAAGTGTTCATAAATCACTGTCTGCCTTACTCTTAAATAAGGTGAAATATCAAACTCTTTCACAGGGATTATGGGAATATGCTGTATGTGTCACTAGGAAATGCTAGGCAGCTGTTATACTGGACCCAAGTTAAGAGAGGCCTATACCCCTGATGCCAAATTAGAAAAAAGGTTTTCCAGAGTCATTCACAGTAACAGACAGAGAAATGTGTGTCATGTCCCCCTCTCCACCCCCAAGGTGCAAGTGAGTCATAATCCACTGACCATTTCCACTGGTCTCTGCATAGGAAACCCCAAAACAGCATGAGGCAAGAAGGCTAACACCAGCAGATATTCTTCCACTGTATGAGGCACCAGATAAAATCCTCATGAAAAAGATGAAAGGATCACAGATGGAAAAAGGGACAATTTGGACTCCTGGCAAGGTTTTATCACTTAAATTTGTGTGATCTTAGGCAAGTCACGTGTTCATTTCAGATCAACTCAGTTCCAGCGGGGCAAGGCCCTTGTGTATTTTGCATATCATCCTTTCCCAAAAGATGAGCCAAGCGCCTGGCACATATTTTAGGAACCAACCAGTGTTTGAATGAAATACTTACCACTACTTAATATGTACCAGACAGACTGATGGATGCAAGGTGTACTTATCCCAGGGGATCCCTAAAGTCCTCCATCCCAGTTCCACCAAACCATCCTTAAACTCTCCCAGAATACTTTTCCAAATAGCTACACAAACTGAGAAAAGCCCTGAGTTAATATAAAACACATTATAATGCAAAAGGGAATACGTGTTCGGCATAAGAATATACTTCTAATGGAATACATTATGTGTATTATAATACACATGTACTTGTGTGTGTTTGTGTGTCTATATATATACATGTATATACATATTTTTTTAAGTGGAAGTGTTAAGTCACTCAGTCATGTCTGACTCTTTGCTACCACATGGACCATAGCCTACCAGGCTCCTCTGTCCATGGAATTCTACAGGCAAGAATACTGCAGTAGCTAGCCATCCCCTCCTCCAGGGGATCTTCCCAACCCAGGCATCAAACTCTGCATTGCAGGCAGATTCTTGGCCATCTGAGTCAGCGGGGAAGCCCCATATGTGTGTGTACACATGTATATATGTGTGTGACACACCCAAGTGGAGGAGTAACATTAAAACAGGAACAAAATCACCCGGCCATGTGAGGAAAGACAAGAGCTTGGTATCATGTGCCATGATGAAAGAAAACAAAATCTGAGTGTCTGTAAAGAGAAAGGGTTTCTAAAATAGCCCTTTGTCTTCCACACACCTTCAAGGGGGTATCTGAACTCTAAATACAAAACACACAGTTTGAAAGAGAATTTGTAAAAACACAGTTAAGGTTGCCTCTGATGATCTTCACTAAGCAGAACAAACACAGATGGGGAATAAATCTCACCTCAAAATGTCACAGCCAGGGAAAGGAAAGCTTCAGAACCCCTTAGGAAATTATAGGGATTTCACAAGTAGTGGGTGATTAGAAATAGAGCAAACTCGAGGTGGTTCTGAAAAAAGAAGGCACTGAGGGAAATCATACCACCGAGTCCAGCAAACAGATTTGGAAGGGCCCTGCCACAAAGTCACCTCTGCTTCATTCAGCTAACAGCACCAACACAGACAAGAGCAGAATTAATTTCTCTTCTCAAATCAAAAATGGCAATTCCTATCTGTTTAATATATATGGATATTCAGTTCGGTCACTCAGTCGTGTCCAACTCTTTGTGACCCCATGGACTGCAGCACACAAGGCTTCCCTGTCCATCACCAGCTCCAGTGATGCCATCCAACCATCTCATCCTCTGTCGTCCCCTTCTCCTCCCGCCTTCAATCTTTCCCAGAATCAAGGGCTTTTCCAATCAGTCAGTTCTTAACATCAGGTGACCACAGTATTGGAGCTTCAGCATCAGTCCTTCTGATGAATAGTCAGAACTGATTTCCTTTAGGATTGACTGGTGGGATCTCCTTGCAGTCCAAGGGACTCTCAAGAGTCTTTTGTCAACACCACAGTTCAAAAGTATCAATTCTCAACTTTTTATAGTTCACTCTCACATCCATACATATAATCTGGAAAAAACATAGCTTTGAAAAGATGGACCTTTGTCATCAAGTAATATCTCTGCTTTTTAATATGCTGTCTAGTTTGTCATAGTTTTTCTTCATTAAGCAAGAGTCTTTTGAATTCATGGTTGCAGTCATCATCTGCAATGATTTTGGAGCCCAAGAAAATAAAGTCTCTCACTGTTTCCATTGTTTCCCCATCTATTTGCCATGAAGTGATGGGGCCAGATGCCATGATCTTAGCTTTATGAATGTTGAGTTTTAAGCTAACTTTTTAACTCTCCTCTGATACATATATACATATATATATATACGCACACACACACACATATATCACTTCAGCTCAGTTCAGTCACTCAGTTGTGTCCGACTCTTTGTGACCCTGTGAATTGTAGCATGCCAGGCCTCCCTGTCCATCACCAACTCCCGGAGTTCACTCAAACTCACATCCATCAAGTCAGTNGTGCGGTAGTTTGAGCATTCTTTGGCATTGCCTTTCTTTGGGATTGGAATGAAAACTGACCTTTTCCAGTCCTGTGGCCACTTCTGAGTTTTCCAAATTTGCTGGCATATTGAGTGCAGCACTTTCACAGCATCATCTTTCAGGATTTGAAACAGCTCAAGTGGAATGCTATCACCTCCACTAGCTTTGTTCCTAGTGATGCTTTCTTTTTCTTTTTATTCCCCACTTTATTTTTTTATTTTATTTATTTATTTATTTTACTTTATAGAACTGTATTTGTTCTAAGGCCCACTTGACTTCACATTCCAGGATGTCTGGCTCCAGGTGAGTGATCATACCATGGTGATTATCTTGGTCATGAAGATCTTTTTTGTACAGTTCTTCTGTGTATTCTTTCCACCTCTTCTTAATATCTTCTGCTTCTCTTAGGTCCATACCATTTCTGTATGTGATGCCTCGAGATATATATATATGTGACTGGTAACTACAGAGGCTAAACAACACTTAAAGCATATCAGGTAAATATTAATACCAAATTGTATGATTTTCCTCCCAGTGCTTCCTCACTAAGCTGGGCTTCATGTTCTGTTCTTCTTTACTAGTATGAAAATGACAGAAGTTTCCATTTATAACCATTTTTTCAATCTCATATGCTATCTACAGAAGATATCATGAAGGGGTACGATAGCATTTTTTAAATTTAAATGCAAGTGTAACTTTAGCCCCAAATTCTACTTTGCTTTCATCTTGCATTCAGGCCTGTCCTTCAGCTTGGTAGGTTGGGTGTTCAGAAAATGTGATAGACCCCACCCACTCTGTTGGTAGGCACCTCACCCTGCTTCATGTAGTTCATGGCCATAGTTCCTGAATTAGTTAGCTATTGTTGTGTGACATATAGCCCAGAATTGAAAATAACAAACAGTTATTATCTCAATTTCTGTAGATCAGGAATTCAAGAGTGGCTTAACTGTGTGCTTCTGGCTCAGGGTCTTTCATGATGCTACAGTCAAGCTACCAGCCAGGGAGATCTGAAGGTTTCAGTGAGGCCAGAGGGAGTAATCCCAAGCTCACTTCTATGGCTGCTGACAGACCTTAGAAGATCCACCTTCAAGTTCACTCACAGAGAGGCATCAGTTCCCCACTGCAAGGGCCTTTTCAGAGGCTGTCTGAGGTCTCTCACAACATAGCAGCTCATGTTCCCCTGCTCAAGGCCACGTCATGACACGGGTGCTGACTTTACCAAGAAAGTGTACAGTGGGCTAAATGGCAGTCCCGAAGAGAGAATGTCCATCTTCTGAGACTCGAAGCCAGTGGATGTGAAGTTATTTGGGTCTTTGCAGACATAAACAAGTTAGGGATCTCAAGACTGAGAGATCCTTCTGCATTAGCACTGACCTAAATCCAGTGATAGATGTCCTTAGAGGGGAAAGAGGAGAAGCAGCAGCATAGGGAAGATCCGCGTGAAGACAGAGCCCGGCGCGGGGCTTATGTTGCCATAACCGGGAGCTGGAAGAAGCAGAGAGGGATGTTCCCCGAGAGTCTTTACCTTGATTTCCGACCTCTGGCCTCCAGAAGTGACAATAAATCACTGTTTTAAGCCATCAAGTCTGTGGCAATTTGTTATGGCATCCCTGGGAAACTTAGACAGATCTGAGAAAAACAGAAGGTGGAGAAAGCAAGCGAGGGCAAGAAAGATGGAAGCCACAGTCTTTTTGTGACCTAACCTAAGAAATTTCCAGGATTCTGACACATTCCATTCACTAGAAGGGTGTCATTAAGTCCACACACAAAGTGAGAAGAAATATCAAAGAACCCGTGGACATATCTTTCCAATCAATGCAGGGCCATCTGAAGTTTCTGAAATTGACTTTCTATAAGGATGAAATACTAGAAAGAAGCTGGAGAAAATGTCTGAGTCTTGAGGATAGTCAAGATTTTTCTTAATGACTATCTGTGATTTCCACATTTTCTCAGACACTGCTACATATGTCCAAGTAGATTGTTGTTGTACACTTTACTAGTAGAACTCAAAAGTGCCATAATTGACATATAGCTTATCTAAATAACAGGGCTTCCCTGGTGACTCAGCAGTAAAGCATTCACCTGCAATGCAGGAGATGCAGATTCAGTCCCTGGGTCAGGAAGATCCCCTAGAGGAGGGCAGGGCAATGTACTCCAGTTCTTGCCAGGAAAATCCCATGGACAGAGGAGCCTGGTGGGCTACAGTCCGTGAGTTTGCAAAGAGCCAGACACGACTGAGCACGCATGCATCCATCTAAATTACTATTAACAATAAAGTGCCATAAGAAATCAATAGTTCAAAAATATGTTCATGTATATCATCTCACTTAATAGTATATCAACTTTTCACAATACTCCTATAAGGCAGTTAGTATGATCAAAGAGACCAGGAGAGGCAGTACATTTTAGTGTTCTTTCTAGAGGGTTATACTGTGAGTCAAGACCCCAGATTCTTGTTGCTTCTGTTCCTTAACACAGGACCCTGGAAGAAGTAATCTTTAGGAGCTTCAGGTTCTTTCACTGTAAAATTAGGATTCATGGGCTCTTAAATTCCTATCAGCTCCACAGTAGTGGCATTACCTCTATTACCTCCAAAAACTAGACTAAAATTAAAGTTGTACATACATCAGAACTGAAATAGAATACTTGCAGCAAAGGAGAAGTTCCAAAAAATTAAGGAGCTGTCTCATTCCACAGTTAGAGTGAAGTGAGTTTTCCTAACCCACTGGTAGATCTCTTTCAATCTGGTGGCCATGACTTTCTCCCCAGAGAGTAGTCAGTTCAGGTACCACCTCCTCCAGGAGGCCTTCCCTGACCACCATGGGAAAACCAGCTCCCTCCCCCCATTGTCCATTCTTATGGAACTTTTTATTTTCCTCATTGTCCCTACCATCATCTGAGAGGCTCTGCTTTTACTTGAATGTGTTTATTTTCTACTTCTCTCTGCTGGAACCTAAGATGGAAGAGGAGAGGACCTTTGCGGTCTTCTTCACTGTATTTTTTCTATACGCTAAAAGAGTACTCAAGCTCAGAGGAAGCGGCTGGACACATTGGTTGAATAAGGAAATGAGGTACAGGATGGTTTACAAGTAATAACAGAGCCTTATGCAACCCACACCATGAGTCTCGCCTGGAGAATCCCATGGAAAGAGGGGCTGGCAGCTACAGATTATGAAGGTCTCAAAGCATCGGACACAGAGCATGTACACACACGTAATTTTTATACCTATAGTCTTACACTATTAAAAAGCGGTTCTGTGTCTACTCCTTAACAGCCTTGCCTGATGTAGACTGTCCCACTCCCAGCTAATCATGGATCAGGAAACTCAGGCTCAGAAGGTTTGACCCAACAATTAGAATATCCTGGATTTAAGACTTCTCGGACCTCTACCTTAATGACTAATGTTCTTGACCTAGAACCAATCTTTTATTCCATGGTGCAGAGCTTGGTCTCACCAATATTTTCATCTGGAAACACTTCTATTCAAGCCACCAAGTGGTCTAATATTTAATCTTTGGGATTAGTAATTAATTGCAAGCATAGTTAATAAGTTTACCCACTTCATATTCAAATCATATATGCTAGTATATGTTAGCTCAAGAAACATTTTAGCACTGAGGAAAATCTTCGTTTAACTCAGTATCTGCTACTTATTTCAACAAATGTATTCTGCTGTTCCTGCCCATTAAGTACTGTGGCTCTGAGATTAACCTTTCCTGTTTGCTTGTGCCTGACCTCAAAGCATCCTAAATTACTCAAAGCAATTCTGATGGCTTTAATTTATGAGAACACCTTCAACTATTCATCTTTTAAATCCTGAAAATGATGATCCCTGCACAACAGCAGCTCTCTTTTTAATCTTAGCTGATAACTCTGATTAAACACATCCAAAGGCTGATTACCCCCCTGCGGTTAATGCCACTGCCGCCGCTAACTACTCATTTCACAGCAGGAATTGCCTTCAAGAGCCCATTTACATTATCACTCAGAATTGATTTACACTGTTATTTCCTATTGATCACATAGGAAAAAGAAGGTATAGACGATGCCTGCTAAGATGTCAACTAGCGGAAGCCACGTATAGGCAGCTACTCTACACTCAGCCAGGAATGCAACGATGTAAATACCGAGTTACTCCCCAACTGTAGACACTTTTTAAAGATACTATTTACTATTAGAATTTTACATATTCCATCACAAAACCACTAGGGGAATGTTACCAAAATGGATCAAATCAAATAAAGAGGAAAAAACATAATCTAAGTGTAGATTTTATGTGTACCATCTGAACAAATTAAGCAAAAAAATAAATAAATAAAGCGCTTCTTTGCTCTGCTAGATAGTGTTTGAGCAAGCAGCATGCCTGATGACAGGGCAAAAGACACGCTGCAAGAGGCGGTGGTTCTAGCTCTGCAGATTTCTGCAGTCACATAGGTTTATCTGGAGAGTGCTTTTAGTCAGCTTATGGCAGCGCCGCTGTGACAATGACGAAGAAAATGCTTTCATTAATTCCTCCAGTAAACATGTACTGAAAGCCTCCAGCTCTGAAGTGGGCATTTATTATGTCAGATGCTAAGGATTCTAGGGGTGAATGAGACTGATATGACTTCTGTTCTCCTTAAACTGTTATCCTGTTTGAGAAGACTGGTTATAAACAAGGAAACAATTAAATACAGATACCATCACTAAGTGTGAAAATGCCACAGAGCAATGTAGAGCATGTCAGAGTTCTCTTCAAAGAAAACGCGAATTGGTGACCCAAAAGGAAGCCTGTGTTGTGTGCTGGGTGAGCAATCAAAAGGCAAGGGTTCTGCCCTGAATGACATCACTGTCTCAGTTCAGTTCAGTTGCTGAGTCGTGTCCGACTCTTTGCGACCCTGTGAATCGCAGCACGCCAGGCCTCCCTCCCAGGCATCACTGTCTAGGTGATGGTTTTCACATTAGAACGTGTGAGAGCTTGTTCAAAAGCAGAGTCTCTGATTCAGTACCTCTGGGGTGGGGCACCAGAGTTTGTATGTCTAGCCAGTTCCCAGGAGGTGTTGCTGCTGTTTCTCCATGGAGCCCATTCTGAAAACCTTCTGTCCTTCTCACGTCCATATTTATCATGAGGACCACAAAGGAGACAAGCTATACAAAATTCACTTAATATAAATGAAAGAGGTGGTAATTATACAGAAATCGATTCAGACAGGAATTAAACTCCTAAAGCACTTAAGGAAAATGAGCCAATCAGGGTTGATTTGAGGAGGAAAAAAAAAAAATCTCATCTCTTTCTTCAGGAAGGAAGATGATTTTATGTTCTTCAAAGGCCATTTTTCTCTTTATGGAGTATATGACATTTCATTTCAGAAGAGGCTCATGAGGGCTCTCGGGTCTCCGTCACAGACTGGACGTCACACTCTTAGCAGCAAGCCCTCTCCGCCGCCGCCACAATCAGACACCTGCTGAGGGAGCCATGCAGTCAAAATCAGGTGGTGTTTTGCAGAGGACTGACTCAGAGCCATCTTGTGAGCCACCCATAAAACTGAATTTCCTCAGGACTACAGGCTCCCGTTCAGCACACTGACTAACACAACAGGAAGAAGCAAGGAATAAAGATGTATTGCCTAATACTCTGGTGGTTTGACTTAACTTTCCCTTCAGACATTTGATATTCACTCTCCAGTTTGGGCCCCGTTGATAAAAGCGACTTATTCACCCCACCCCACCCCTCTCCCCGCCAAGCATGGTTTTTCCCAAGGTTGTCTTATAATTTGAAAGACTTAAAAAGGCTTCAGATCATCCTTCCTAAATGAGGTTCTGTTGAAGCAGCAGAAGCAGGGGCTGTCCCAAGGAAGAGATGACAGGTATTTTAATATCATTTTTATCAACAGTGATCTGAGTAAGTCACACACATTCAATAAAAATCAGTATACAGTTAATCCCTCTCAATCTCAGTTTCCTCCTTTATAAAAAGTAAGTATTACCATAGACTAGTTGTCAGCAAACTTTTCCACCAAAGGGTCAGATAGTGACGTTTCAGGCTTTGTGGCATACAATCCTGGTCTCAACTGCTCAGCTCTGCCCCATGACAGCAGCCATAGATGCTGTGTAAGCACACGGGCCCGTCTGTGTTCTGACAAAACCTCTATTTACAAAAGCAAGCAGCAGGCCTGGCCCTCCCTGGCCGCAGACTTTCTCCCTAGCTCAGGAATACCGACTTGGTCACTTCCACGTCTGGAGTACAGAACTGGTTTGTTACTGGGAGCAACAGATTTACANTGAGGGAGCCATGCAGTCAAAATCAGGTGGTGTTTTGCAGAGGACTGACTCAGAGCCATCTTGTGAGCCACCCATAAAACTGAATTTCCTCAGGACTACAGGCTCCCGTTCAGCACACTGACTAACACAACAGGAAGAAGCAAGGAATAAAGATGTATTGCCTAATACTCTGGTGGTTTGACTTAACTTTCCCTTCAGACATTTGATATTCACTCTCCAGTTTGGGCCCCGTTGATAAAAGCGACTTATTCACCCCACCCCACCCCTCTCCCCGCCAAGCATGGTTTTTCCCAAGGTTGTCTTATAATTTGAAAGACTTAAAAAGGCTTCAGATCATCCTTCCTAAATGAGGTTCTGTTGAAGCAGCAGAAGCAGGGGCTGTCCCAAGGAAGAGATGACAGGTATTTTAATATCATTTTTATCAACAGTGATCTGAGTAAGTCACACACATTCAATAAAAATCAGTATACAGTTAATCCCTCTCAATCTCAGTTTCCTCCTTTATAAAAAGTAAGTATTACCATAGACTAGTTGTCAGCAAACTTTTCCACCAAAGGGTCAGATAGTGATGTTTCAGGCTTTGTGGCATACAATCCTGGTCTCAACTGCTCAGCTCTGTCCCATGACAGCAGCCATAGATGCTGTGTAAGCACACGGGCCCGTCTGTGTTCTGACAAAACCTCTATTTACAAAAGCAAGCAGCAGGCCTGGCCCTCCCTGGCCGCAGACTTTCTCCCTAGCTCAGGAATACCGACTTGGTCACTTCCACGTCTGGAGTACAGAACTGGTTTGTTACTGGGAGCAACAGATTTACACTCTCTGTACCTGAATTTCTCTGTGTGTTGGAAGGAAAACATCACTTGCGATGTCAGTTCCTCACAGAAATTTCAAACGGACTACTGAGCGAATGTCTCAAAGCACTATGATTTCTTGATGAAGGGCACAAAAGAAGTCCTAATTATTATCAACAGTACCTTTTTTAAGCTACGATCATCTGATTATTACTGCACCTGGGAATACTCTAAGGATGCTGGTCCCACCACTCCGTGGCATTCACACATGTGCTGTGGTCTCTCGCCCAAGAGTCTCCCTTCAAACGATTAATGGAAAGCACTGCATTGGATACTAATAGTGCCCTTTGATGTTGCACAAAGATTAAATAGAAGCATTTAAAAAAAAAAAAAGAGTCCACCATTTTATATACACAAATTTAACATTTTCCCATTTATCTTTGATGATTATTCAGCCCTAAGGCCTAAAAGTGGTGCATTCTCAAGAAATAAAGTAGACGTGTGACCTATGATGAAAATCATCAAAGTTGATGTGACTTCTTTACTTTTATTTGTTCACCTTTAGAAGAAGGTCCATTAAGATTAAATTGCTTAAAATAACAGAAATGAACTTCTTTGCAAACTAGAAGCAGACTCACAGACATAGAAAACAAACTTATGGTTACCATACGGGAAATGGTGGTAGAGTGGGGGAGTTATAAGCTAGGAGTTGGGGATTAACAAGCTAGGAGTTGGGGATTAACAGATAACTACTACTGTATACAAAATAGACAAATGACAAGGACCTACTGTACAGCACGGGAATTATATTTAGTGTCTTATAATACCCTATAATGGAAAAGAATTGAAAAAGAATATATATATATAAAACTGAATAACTGAATCACTTTGCTATACACCTGAAACTAACATTATAAATCAACTATAATTTTTTANACTACTACTGTATACAAAATAGACAAATGACAAGGACCTACTGTACAGCACGGGAATTATATTTAGTGTCTTATAATACCCTATAATGGAAAAGAATTGAAAAAGAATATATATATATAAAACTGAATAACTGAATCACTTTGCTATACACCTGAAACTAACATTATAAATCAACTATAATTTTTTTAAAAAGACTAAATTTCTTAGATAAAAGACTTTGGAATTAGGTGTATGGTAAAATATGATTTAAAAAACACAATATATAACTAACACTGATTTCATAATTTCTTAGAAATATTAGTATACATTTACATCCCCCATACCAGCAACTGGGGCTTCCCTAGTAGCTCAGCTGGTAAAGAATCCGCCTGCAATGCAGGAGAGCCGGGTTTGATCCCTGGGTTGGGAAGATCCCCTGGAAAAGCGAATGGCAACCCACTCCAGCGCTCTTCCCCGGAGCACGGACAGAGGACCTGACGGGCTGCAGACGGGATCGCAAAGAGTCAGACACGACTGAACAACTTTCCTTTTCCTATCAGCAGTTATCAACCAGTCTGCCATCTTTAACAATCAATGCATTTGACAGATATTTCTCTAGAATCCATTACACACAAGAGACTTCTAGGAAGATGGAAATTTTGCATAAATAACAATAATAATAGCAAGTGACATGTGCTCTCAGCATGTTAACATGGAGTCTTCTGGATTTCGAGGAAAAAGAAGGTACTTTTAGTTGAGTTGCTTCATGGCAGAAGCGATATTTGAGCTGTTTGGAACATAAGTAGAAAGGGAGACAGAGTTTCTAAACTCTCCAACATAGATCCCATGTGCCATGTACAGACATGCCATTTTGGGCAATTCAGATCATGTAAAAGGTCGTAAGCAGCTCAAGATAGGAGAGTAAATCATGGAAGGCCAAAGATAATCAAGTTAACAAGTCTGTGTTTGAGGAAAATCCCACTGAAGGATCTGGAGAGGAGTAGAGTCAGATTTTGGAAGAGGGTATTGCACCCCACTCAGGTATTCTTGTCTGGAGAAACCCCATGAATGGAGGAGCCTGGTGGGCTACAGTCCAAAGGGTCACAAAGAGTTGGACATGACTGAGTGATGAAGCATAGCACAGAGTCAGATTTTATTCATTCATTCAAAATATTTCTTGAGCTCCTGTTAGGTGTCATACATTTTTTTTCTGTATGGATACAACAATAAATGAAAAAGATGCAGAAAAACAACTACTGCCCTCATTCTAATCTGGGGACACAGACAAGAAACTAAATAAGTAAACGACACAGTGTATTTGAAGGTTAAACGCTACAGATAGACAATTATAAGTAACGTAGAGAAGTAATTAAACACAGATTAGTTAGGGTGATACCTGAGGTGAGGTTTGAGCAAGGATTTGAATTGGCTGAGGGCAACAACCACACATGTATCTGGAAGAACAGAATCCCAGGTGGAGGGGATACTAACGGAAAGGCATTAAAGATCAAGCAAAGCAGGCTGAGTGAGCAGGAGGACAGAGACGGTAAGCAGGGTCCCACATCACCTGGAGCCTGCAACCACAGGGACTTTGAATTTAGGAACATTCATCTATGAAGACTGGGCAGAATGGACTTCAGGAGGGCAAGAATTAGAAGCAGAAGCAACAGGCAAAGACCTCTTTGTTTTGGCAGGTGAAAATGTTTGAAGCCATTCATTCGTTCATGTTAACTTGGCACGTATGCTAGATATTGATCCTGGGATTGAAATTGAGATGGACAGGCCTTAGGTACANCTTCAGGAGGGCAAGAATTAGAAGCAGAAGCAACAGGCAAAGACCTTTTTGTTTTGGCAGGTGAAAATGTTTGAAGTCATTCATTCGTTCATGTTAACTTGGCACGTATGCTAGATATTGATCCTGGGATTGAAATTGAGATGGACAGGCTTGGGTACATGAGGCTGACCCTCCCAAAGAATGATGACAGCATGAACAGAAATGTCCAACTGGTTGACAATAAAAACCTATAGAAATCTAAATTTTATTATGAATCAAAAAAAAACTAATATTATAAAAGAGAATGTATCACAAGGTCAAATCATACAAACAGTCCTAGTCCACAGTCTAAGTCAATTCCTTAAAATACTGACAAATATCCTTTCCACTCATAACTTTTGATAAGAATGACTGGCCATACTACATCAAAAAAAAAAAATCATTCAAAATATCCAAGCAGTGAAGAAATGCTAAATCTTTGAGGCTTATCACTCCACCGATTAGGATGGATCACAGAATACAGCCTCTAAGTATAATTAATTCAAATACGAGCACTTATGAATAGATTAATTTAGCAAGCATGAAGGAAGCAAAGACCAGTCCAAAATTACCAAGTTTGTCTGTAACCCAGACAACAGCATTTTACAAACAAATTGCTAATGCACGAAGATATTATCACTGGTGACTGGATGACTGGCTTTAGTACCTTAAATGATAAAACCGCTGTCACAGAGGACAGATAGGAACTAGACTCTGCTGTCAAACTGTCACGGAATTATTAAATATGGAAGGGAAAAATGACCCAAACAGTATGTAATGAGCTCCCTTTTCATTCTTTCGCCACAAAAGCACATCTGTGAATTGTTAATGACTCTGAAATGGATGAACCAAATTGATGAGAAAGAAAAACATCTCTCCGGGACAGGGAAAGGGAAAAGGAACACACACCATGTTTATAAAATATAATCTAAAACACAGGGCTGGTGAAGGTACTGTGATACACTACCGGGTAGTGTGCAACATCTAAGCTGTTATTACTCATTTCTTATTGTTTTCATTGTTTTTATGTTTTTGAATGTAGATCATTAATCTCATTAAACACAGAGAAACGCCGAGATCTATTCACAAATGCCCCATATCTGTGGCGTTCTTGAGGTGGTTCTGCCATTCTAGTCTGGGAGCTGCTACCCTGCTGGATGATTTTCCTTCTTCCCCCTAGATGTGCCCTCTGGGCTGGCTGTCATCTGAGTCAGCATCTCAGCTCACAAAGATTCCATACCGAGTTCTGGCAACTGACTTTTCAATGGCCAGAGTCCTTGTTCTACAAAGACTTACTTGCCCTGGAATGCCCAGGAATCCTAGTCATGGAATTCCTCAAGCGTAGGTGTACACTGATCTTTGCACCTCAGTGTCTGTGGCTGTAGAAGCCTTCAACAACCCTGAACTGAGCTGAATGACAATCAAGGAAGCTCACACAAGAGGGATTTCAGACAGGAGCAAGCACACGAAACAAAATGATCATGGTGTCTATCCATACAACAGTCACCATTTAATTTGGCCATAGTTAATGATTCTGAGGCTATCTGTCTTCAGAAAAATCTCAGGGCTGAAGAACTTTTGATTTGTGCTTTAACTTATAAGAAAGAAAGTACTGAATCAATAGGAAACTACAATTATTCATTGGTTTAAGGACAGTCACCAGTCTGAAAATCATCAATAATCTGCTTGTCCTCAGGGTGGAATCGGTCGACCATATCACAAAGGTAGTATGGCGGTAAGAAGGAAGAATGACCAATATTGGTAAATAGGGAATCGTACCATCCCGGAAAGGGAAATGTCCTTTAATACTCAGGGCCTCTGAGTCAGAGGGAGTGATCTGAACACCATTGCACGCAGACGACTTATCTGACATAAATATACTTTCCAAGTAGGAGAGAAGGACATTGGCCCATGATTTGACTTTCACACAAGATAAAAACACTAACAAGGAAAGGAAAAGGAGAAGCCATTAAAGGAAAAATTAAACAGTATATAGCGGACATAGTTTCACTAGCAATATACTGTGAGGAATCCAGAATGCAGTACTGTAATTTCTACAAAGAATATCATTTTAATATATTTCTACTCACTAAAAATCCTCAAATTTAAATATACTTCAGTCTTAAGAATATAACACACTTGATCTCGCCACTCACACATATCCATGACAAATCCATTCCTATAACTAGTCTATAGAGTCCAAAAGTTGTGTTATAACTTTTTAGTCACATATTCTCCATGATTAAAACAGTAAAAAGAAATCAACTTCATTTTTAACCCCTGCAAAAAAAAGTGTTACCAGAAGATTGTCATAAAAAGCAGTTGAATGGAATAAACAACCAATTGGTTTCCCAATTTCCAGACCAGTGCATGGCTTAATGGTACAATCAAACCCTGTAACTCCACCCCCAAGCCCTGAAGATTATGTGATACAAAAAATCTGTGCCTTTAACCAGCTTCTCTTTCAGTATTTTTTATTTCACATCACCCTACGCAGTTGGCTAAACGACTAAGCAACAAGGTCAATCAAATGCAATACTTCTCTCCATTCAAATATAATGGAAATTTGACCATTCCACATTCTAAAGAGCAAATACATTCTCACTCTGACAACCACATTCCACTGGCTTTTCCTGAAAGCCAAGCGTGACAGATGCCTTGGCTGTAATTGCCAATCAGCCTTTCCATGGCAGCTGAAAACACAATACATCACTTTGATCTCCTTTGCTCTAAACACATCCACAATCAAGAAACCTGAACAAGGAATAAGAAATTGGCTTCATTTCTAGAAGCTGTCACTCTGCAGTATTTAAATACTGTATAGTTTGCTCATATTTTAATTTTTCTGTTTCAGAGACACTTTGTTGAGGATCTGAACAAAAATCACCTACAATTAAACATTACTACATATATATATTTGGAGATGTATTCAAAAAACACATTTCATTACCATGTACAAAATCTCAATACAAGCACAATTAATTAAATACCACTGCCACTTCCTCCTCCAGTTACCCACCTGAGGAATAAAACAAGAGTGCCCATCCGATTTAGAAACAGTACTCAAAAGAGCTGAACTCACATTTTGCAGGAAGATCATAGCCACACGTGATCTTTGCATGTCCAGTTTCACAGCCGTTCAGGTTACGACATTCAGCGAGCAGACAGGGCCCAGCTGCTCTGTGAATACAGCCATCCACTGTAGGAGAGAGAAAAAAGTTAGCCCATGTTTGCTCTTTTGGAAATAAAGGCACAACCTGGGACAGGGAAAGCCAAGAAACTCAAATTTTCCCTCTTAGAAATCACCACACCCCTGGGGGAGGAAACCCACAGTGTTTGGTCCCTTAAACACCATTTTCTCCTCTCTCCAGTTCTCTCTCTGTGCCTCCGGTTCGTGTGGTTGGCAGAAAGAGCAGGGTTCGGGAAACGGCGCGCAGTTTAACATTAAACAACAGGATCCTTAGCTCATACTACAGCCTGGATTTGTAGTCTGTTCCAGCGTCAACTGGAATACTGGAATACTCCCACCATGTCCATTTCAAGCTATCAACTCCATGTCACCTAAACACAGGATTCTGAAGAAATGCTACTGATTCTGTCTCCAAGGTGCTAAGTGTTGCCTCCAGTATACCACAGGTTATAGAAGAAAAAAGGTCAAGAAGCAAGAGCAAAAAAGGCACTCGGGAACATTTGCCATCGTGGCAAAACTGAGACAGTAAAGCTGAGGAAGACTCAGACCTCTAAGTTCCTTCCCCTCTAAACGGCACGGCACAGATACAGTAGGTATCTGTAGGGTATCTAGGGGTTAGACGGTGAGCGAGAGTAGCTCACGTCTGGAAAAGTGCCTAGAAGAGCGGCCCTCACTCTCTTGACATGGAAAGGAGAACCTCCGCAAGCTCCTGTTCCAGCTCTGCTCGACGAAGAGGGCCTGCTCCTCCTCAAGCCTGGGTCTCACCAGCTCTCTGAATCTCACCTCACCCCGCTTCATCACTGCCCTTCACAATGAGAATGACCTTCTGAAAACACACATCTGATGCCACTGGAAATTAAAGCTTCATTTGACTAGATTAGGGACGAGCAACATAGGTAGGGGGCTAAGACTGAATTCACATAATCTAGTTGTTAGTGAGTGAGTTCCTTGGACAGAAAGGAAATGCAAGACTGAAACAAAGGGTTAAGAGAATGAGAGAGAGTAATAGTAATCTGGGCTGTGAAAACCAACCAGGATATTAGTGGTCCGATTCCTGGAAGATGATGCTGNAAAAAAAAAAAATCTCATCTCTTTCTTCAGGAAGGAAGATGATTTTATGTTCTTCAAAGGCCATTTTTCTCTTTATGGAGTATATGACATTTCATTTCAGAAGAGGCTCATGAGGGCTCTCGGGTCTCCGTCACAGACTGGACGTCACACTCTTAGCAGCAAGCCCTCTCCGCCGCCGCCACAATCAGACACCTGCTGAGGGAGCCATGCAGTCAAAATCAGGTGGTGTTTTGCAGAGGACTGACTCAGAGCCATCTTGTGAGCCACCCATAAAACTGAATTTCCTCAGGACTACAGGCTCCCGTTCAGCACACTGACTAACACAACAGGAAGAAGCAAGGAATAAAGATGTATTGCCTAATACTCTGGTGGTTTGACTTAACTTTCCCTTCAGACATTTGATATTCACTCTCCAGTTTGGGCCCCGTTGATAAAAGCGACTTATTTCCCCACCCCACCCCTCTCCCCGCCAAGCATGGTTTTTCCCAAGGTTGTCTTATAATTTGAAAGACTTAAAAAGGCTTCAGATCATCCTTCCTAAATGAGGTTCTGTTGAAGCAGCAGAAGCAGGGGCTGTCCCAAGGAAGAGATGACAGGTATTTTAATATCATTTTTATCAACAGTGATCTGAGTAAGTCACACACATTCAATAAAAATCAGTATACAGTTAATCCCTCTCAATCTCAGTTTCCTCCTTTATAAAAAGTAAGTATTACCATAGACTAGTTGTCAGCAAACTTTTCCACCAAAGGGTCAGATAGTGATGTTTCAGGCTTTGTGGCATACAATCCTGGTCTCAACTGCTCAGCTCTGCCCCATGACAGCAGCCATAGATGCTGTGTAAGCACACGGGCCCGTCTGTGTTCTGACAAAACCTCTATTTACAAAAGCAAGCAGCAGGCCTGGCCCTCCCTGGCCGCAGACTTTCTCCCTAGCTCAGGAATACCGACTTGGTCACTTCCACGTCTGGAGTACAGAACTGGTTTGTTACTGGGAGCAACAGATTTACACTCTCTGTACCTGAATTTCTCTGTGTGTTGGAAGGAAAACATCACTTGCGATGTCAGTTCCTCACAGAAATTTCAAACGGACTACTGAGCGAATGTCTCAAAGCACTATGATTTCTTGATGAAGGGCACAAAAGAAGTCCTAATTATTATCAACAGTACCTTTTTTAAGCTACGATCATCTGATTATTACTGCACCTGGGAATACTCTAAGGATGCTGGTCCCACTACTCCGTGGCATTCACACATGTTGTGCTGTGGTCTCTCGCCCAAGAGTCTCCCTTCAAACGATTAATGGAAAGCACTGCATTGGATACTAATAGTGCCCTTTGATGTTGCACAAAGATTAAATAGAAGCATTTAAAAAAAAAAAAAACAGAGTCCACCACTTTATATAGACAAATTTAACATTTTCCCATTTATCTTTGATGATTATTCAGCCCTAAGGCCTAAAAGTGGTGCATTCTCAAGAAATAAAATAGACATGTGACCTATGATGAAAATCATCAAAGTTGATGTGACTTCTTTATTTTTATTTGTTCACTTTTAGAAGAAGGTCCATTAAGATTAAATTGCTTAAAATAACAGAAATGAACTTCTTTGCAAACTAGAAGCAGACTCACAGACATAGAAAACAAACTTATGGTTACCATACAGGAAATGGTGGTAGAGTGGGGGAGTTATAAGCTAGGAGTTGGGGATTAACAGATAAATACTACTGTATACAAAATAGACAAATGACAAGGACCTACTGTACAGCACAGGAATTATATTTAGTGTCTTATAATACCCTATAATGGAAAAGAATTGAAAAAGAATATATATATATATAACTGAATAACTGAATCACTTTGCTATACACCTGAAGCTAACATTATAAATCAACTATA
This sequence comes from Neotragus moschatus, assembly GCA_006410615.1. NCBI lineage: Eukaryota > Metazoa > Chordata > Mammalia > Artiodactyla > Bovidae > Neotragus > Neotragus moschatus. The sequence continues at coordinate 483,820 of SJYA01001833.1, read as the reverse complement.
ATTTTTTTAAAAAGACTAAATTTCTTAGATAAAAGACTTTGGAATTAGGTGTATGGTAAAATATGATTTAAAAAACACAATATATAACTAACACTGATTTCATAATTTCTTAGAAATATTAGTATACATTTACATCCCCCATACCAGCAACTGGGGCTTCCCTAGTAGCTCAGCTGGTAAAGAATCTGCCTGCAATGCAGGAGAGCCAGGTTTGATCCCTGGGTTGGGAAGATCCCCTGGAAAAGCGAATGGCAACCCACTCCAGCGCTCTTCCCCAGAGCACGGACAGAGGACCTGACGGGCTGCAGACGGGATCGCGAAGAGTCAGACACGACTGAACAACTTTCCTTTTCCTATCAGCAGTTATCAACCAGTCTGCCACCAATGCATTTGACAGATATTTCTCTAGAATCCATTACACACAAGAGACTTCTAGGAAGATGGAAATTTTGCATAAATAACAATAATAATAGCAAGTGACATGTGCTCTCAGCATGTTAACATGGAGTCTTCTGGATTTCGAGGAAAAAGAAGGTACTTTTAGTTGAGTTGCTTCATGGCAGAAGTGATATTTGAGCTGAGTTTGGAACATAAGTAGAAAGTGAGACAGAGTTTCTAAACTCTCCAACATAGATCCCATGTGCCATGTACAGACATGCCATTTTGAGCAATTCAGATCATGTAAAAGGTCGTAAGCAGCTCAAGATAGGAGAGTAAATCATGGAAGGCCAAAGATAATCAAGTTAACAAGTCTGTGTTTGAGGAAAATCCCACTGAAGGATTTGGAGAGGAGTAGAGTCAGATTTTGGAAGAGGGTATTGCACCCTACTCAGGTATTCTTGTCTGGAGAAACCCCATGAATGGAGGAGCCTGGTGGGCTANGTATTGTGATCCACACAGTAGTCAGTTCTAAATATGAAAAGATTTCTAAGTGAAATGCCAGTTTTAAGAAATAGATATAATATGTGATACATATACAATATATAGTATATATTTTTAAACATATATATTTTATCTATTTTTAATGTATAGTCACGGTTTTGTTTACAAATGTAATACAAACACACACACATATAACCCACATTCACATGTATAGTACACATGTACTAGAAAGATATATACCAAAATATCAAAAGTGATTATGGGATGTGAAACAGAAGGTGAAACTATTAATAAAAAAATTAGGTTCAAATCTCTATGTTTAAATTTTTTACAAGAGCATCAAGACAAGTATTTTAAAGTGAATATGTGAATATTTTTTCTTGGCAAAGAGATCATTAGTTACTTAGTTTGAAATGGATAACTAAAATAGGATTTGATAATGTACTTAATCATATGTTGTTAAATATTGCTGCATTATTTAGATTGCAGAAAATGCAGTTTGTAAATATCTAATTCACAAAATCTTCATGGTTATACCAGCATTCATGACTGCATTAGGGAAATGAAAGTTGAGCCAAAAGGCTATTTAATAATAATTACTACAGCTTAAATGTATTGAGTGCATCCACATGCCAGGCACTATACTAAGGACACTCATAAAGTACATACTAATTTTATAATCTCCATTTAATGGGAGCTTAAAGGAGGTTAGTGAGTTGCCTATGTTCACAAAATCACAAAATACAGGCAATATGATTCAAAGCTCCAGTTCTGTCTGATGGAGCAGCCATGTTATTAACTGATGTAGTTCACTGCCTTCGGAACTAGAAACCAGGCAGCCTGACCTCAGCTCTTGCATGTGGCATATTGAAACATTATGTTATGCTAATTTTTAATTCTCATCAGTTCTATGAATTACAATGTACATGCAATCAAATGCATGGATGTAAAGTGCAGTTCTGATGAGTTTTAACAAATGTATATACACTTATGGAGCAATAATGACAATAAAGCTTAGAAAAGTTCTCTTGTATCTTTTCCATCGGATTCCCCTCTTACCATCCAGAGGGACCCCATGTTCCAACTTCAGTCACCTTAGCTAAGTCTTGTCATATATAATCTCAAACTTCATATAAGAGATGGTGAAGGGGGCTAGCTTCCTTCACTCAGCATATTTTTTAGATTCATCTGTGTTGTTGCATGTATTAATATTTCATTCCTTTTCATTCCTGAGTAATATCCCATTGTTGAATATAACATATTTTTTTAATCCATTCATCTGTGAGTAGGCATTAGAGTATTTATATTTTGGGCTATAATGAATAACTCTTTGTTTTGTGGCTATGTTTTCATTTCCATTGGACAAATACTGGTGAATAAAATTGCTGACCTAGTATATGTTTTACTTTATAAAGAATTAATATATAATTTTCTCCAGTGATTACACCAGTTTCCATATACCCTCAGCAATGTAGCAGAGTTCAAATTTTGGCAGTCTTTTGGTGTTTAAAAGATATTTCCATTTTAGCAATCCTAACAGACATAAAGAGGTATCTCATGATTTCAATTTTCATTTCCCTGGGATTAACAGTGTTAAGTATCTTGCCAACTTCTTCCTGGCCATTTATATATATTCTTTTTGAAAGTGTCTGTCCATGTCTTCTGCTAATTTTTATCATCTTTTTCTTACTGAGTTGTGTTAAATGTACCATTTGTTCTATATAATTTTTTTGAAATGTTAGATCTTTTATTTTTTTCAGTTCTCCTGATTTTCATTTTTTTAATAGTTTTCATATCACTCCTGAAACTTCCCATATTTTAACCCATTGCTATGCTTTGTGTTATTCACTCAGTCATGTCCAACTGTAGCCTGCCAGGCTCCTCTGTCCATGCAATTCTCCAGGCAAGAATATTGGAGTGGGTAGCCATTCCTCTATGCAGGAGACCTTCCTGACCAAGGGTCTCCTGCATTGCAGGTAGATTCTTCACCATCTTAGACACCAAGGAAAATGAATTAACAGATTTCACATAATAATTTTGAATTCCCTATCTGCCAATTTCAATATCTAGGTCAGCTATTAATCTGTTTTTATTGGCTGATTTTCATATGACTCTCAGTCACATTTTCTTATTTCTTTTCATGTCAAGGAATTACTGATGGCATATGAATATTGTAAATATGTTGAAGAGGCTTTAGATTTTATTTTCTTTCTTCAAATAGTATTTAAGTTTATCCCAGCAGGTAGTTAACTTCCAGGTAACAGGGAAACTGAGCTCTGGGCTTTGTTAAGGCTGGTCTGTTTCATTTTTTTCTCTTAGTCCTAGGATATAGTCTTTATTCCTAAAACATGAACCTTCAGGGGTTTTAGTGCAAATTCCAAGGTGTTTTGCAATTCCCTCTAACCTGGGGGGATTAAAATTCTAAACTGGATATCCTTACACTGAGAAGATGATGAATGCTCTATTCAGCACCCTCAGCCTTCCAGCTTTGGTTTCCTTCCTTCCTGGACTCCATGGAGTACCTCCCTGCACAAACATAGCTCAAAGTTAAACCAAAGACTGAAGGTATTCATTTATAGATTCAGTGGTTCCTGCTCTGTGACTGTCCCTGTTCTGAGATCCTTATCGGAATTCCTAGTCATTCTGACAACCCCAAAGTCAGTTCTATGATTCCTAAAGCCAATAAACCTATTGCTTTCAGTCTGAGCCCCAACAACCATTTGCCAGGCTGGGTAGAGGGAGCCCTCAAGGTCAAAGCCATTTAAATGTAGATTTCACTCGGTGTGGTTTTTTTCTTTAAGAGGATTGACTGCTTTTAGTTGCTCTCTACTGCCAGTAAATACTTTTTGTCATTGCTTTTTTATTTTGCCAAAAATCTGTCTATACTCTTAGTGGGATGGCTAGTCCGATACAGGTTATTCTGTCATTATCAGAAGCTGGAAGTATAAACATTTTTCATCCATGTAAATATGATCTCATATTACTTGAGAGCTATATTTCTAGCCCTTTGGGGAAAAAAATATGTATGAGAGAAAAAGACAGTGGTAATATCCTAGAGTGCAAAGTCAAGTGGGCTTTAGGAAGCATCCCTATGAATAAAGCTAGTGGAGGTGATGGAATTCCAGCTGAGCTATTTTAAATCCTAAAAGATGATGCGATGAAAGTGCTGCCCTTGATATGCCAGCAAATTTGGAAAACTCAGTAGTGGCCACAGGACTGGAAAAGGTCATTTCTCATTCCAAGCCCAAAGAGGGCCATTGCCAAAGAATGTTCAAACACAATTGTACTCATTTCACATACTAGCAAGGTGAAGCTCAAAATCCTTCAAGCTGTGCTTTAGTAATACATGAACTGAGAATGTCCAGATGTACAAGCTGGATTTAGAAAAGGAACAGGATCCAGAGATCAAATTTCCAACATCCCTTGGATCATAGAAAAAGCAAATGGATTCCAGAAAGACATCTACTTCAGCTTAGTTTACTATGTTCAAGCCTTTGGCTGTATGGATCACAACAAACTGTGGGAAATTCTTAAAGATATGGGAATACCAGACCACCTTACCTGCCCCCCGGAGAAGGCACTAGCGACCCACTCCAGTACTCTTGCCTGGAAAATCCCATGGATGGAGGAGCGTGGTGGGCTGCAGTCCATGAGGTAGCTAAGAGCTGGACACGACTGAGCGACTTCACTTTCACTTTTCACTGTCAAGCATTGGAGAAGGAAATGGCAACCCACTCCAATGTTCTTGTCTGGAGAATCCCAGGGACAGGGGGAGGGGCACTGGTGGGCTGCCGTCTGTGGGGTCACACAGAGTTGGACATAATAGACATGACTTAGCAGCCGCACTTACCTCCCTCCTGAGAAATACATATACAAGTGAAGAAGCAACAGAACTGGACATGGAACATCAGACTGGCTCCAAATNAATGTTCTTGTCTGGAGAATCCCAGGGACAGGGGGAGGGGCACTGGTGGGCTGCCGTCTGTGGGGTCACACAGAGTTGGACATAATAGACATGACTTAGCAGCCGCACTTACCTCCCTCCTGAGAAATACATATACAAGTGAAGAAGCAACAGAACTGGACATGGAACATCAGACTGGCTCCAAATTGGGAAAGAAGTATGTCAAGGCTGTATATTGTCATCCTACTTATTTAACTTACATGCAGAGTAGATCATGTGAAATGCCAGGCATGATGAAACACAAACTGGAATCAAGATTGCATGGAGAAATATAAAGAAACTCAGATATGCAGATAATACCACCCTTGTGGTGGAAAGTGAAGAGGAACTGAAGAGTCTCTTTGTGAAGGTGAAAGAAGAGAGTGAAAAAGCTGACTTAAAGCTCAATATTCAAAAAAAGAAGATCATGGCATCCGGTCCCATCACTTCATGTCAAACAGATGGTGAAACAGTGGAAAAAGTGACAGACTTTATTTTCTTGGGCTCCAAAATCATTGTGGACAGTGACTGCAATCATGAAATTAAAGAATGCTTGCTTCTTGGAAGAAGCTATGACCAACCTAGACAGCATATTAAAAAGCAGAAACATTACTTTGCCAACAAAGGTCCATGCAGTCAAAGCTATTTTTTTTCCCAATCAGTTCAGTTCAGTTCAGTCACTCAGTCGTGTCCGACTCTTTGTGACCCCATTAATCGCAGCATGCCAGGCCTCTCTGTCCATCACCAGCTCCTGGAGTTCACTTAAACTCATGTCCATCATGTCGGTGATGCCATCCAGCCATCTCATCCTCTGTCGTCCCTTCTCCTCCTGTCCCCAATCCCTCCCAGCATCAGAGTCTTTTCCAATGAGTCAACTCTTTACATGAGGTGGCCAAAGTATTGGAGTTTCAGCTTTAGCATCATTTCTTCCAACAAGCACCCAGGACCCCAGGACTGATCTCTTTTAGAATGGACTGGTTGGATCTCCTTGCAGTCCAAGGGACTCTCAAGAGTCTCATCCAACACCACAGTTCAAAAGCATCAATTCTTCAGCACTCAGCTTTCTTCACAGTCCAACTCTCACATCCATACATGACCACTGGAAAAATCATAGCCTTGACTATATGAATCTTTGTTGGCAAAGTAATATCTCTGCTTTTGAGTATGCTATCTAGGTTGGTCATAATTTTCCTTCCAAGGAGTAAGCGTCTTTTAGTTTCATGGCTGCATTCACCATCTGCAGTGATTTTGGAGCCCAGAAAAAAAAAGTCTGACACTGTTTCCCCATCTATTTCCCATGAAGTGATGGGACCAGATGCCATGATCTTCGTTTTCTGAATGTTGAGCTTGAAGCCAACTTTTTCACTCTCCTCTTTCAGTTTCATCAAGAGGCTTTTTAGTTCCTCTTCACTTTCTGCCATAAGGGTGGTGTCATCTGCATATCTGAGGTTATTGATATTTCTCCTGGCAATGTTGATTCCAGTTTGTGCTTCTTCCAGCCCAGTGTTTCTCATGATGTACTCTGAATATGTTAAATAAGCAGGGTGACAATATACAGCCTCCAACGTACTCCTTTCCCAATAGTAACATACAAATGTGAGACCTGGACCATAAAGAAGGCTGGGTGCCAAAGAATTGATCCTTTTTAGCTGTGATATTGGAGAAGATTCTTGAGAGTCCCTTCAACTGCAAGGAGATCAAATCAATCAATCCTACAGGAAATCAATCCTGAATATTCATTAAAAGGACTCATGCTGAAGCTGAAGCTCCAATACTTTGGTCACCTGATGTGAACAGCTGACTCATTGGAAAAGACCATGATGCTGGGAAAGATTAAAGGCAGGAAGAGAAGGGGACAACAGGATGAGATGGTTGGATGGCATCACCAACTCAATGGACATTAGTTTGAGCAAGCTCCAGGAGATGGTGAAGGACAGGGAAGTCTGGTGTGCTTCAGTCCATTGGGTTGCAAACAGTCAGACACCATTAAGAGACTGAACAACAACAATACCAGTTGTCCCCTATTAAAGTAAGATTTGGGGATTCCCAGGCGGTGCTAGTGGTAAAGAACCCGCCTGCCAATGCAGGAGACATAAGAGATGGGTTCAATCCCTGGGTTTAGAAGATCCCCTGGAGAAGGGCATGGCAACCTACTCCAGTATTCTTGCCTGGAGAATCCCATGGGCAGAAGAGCCTGGTTGGCCATAGTCCACAGGGTCACAAAGAGTAGGACACAACTGAAACAGCATACATGCAAAGTAACATTTCCTATTCCCCATATCTTACATTACAAGACCCTTAATTCCAAATTATGACCTTTTAGACCCTTCAAAAATGTGGTTCCGATTTGCCCTCCCCATCTCAGATCATCGCTTTCTTTCTCTTCACATGTCTGATCTGGCCACATTTAAATCCTTACCAGCCCTTAAACACATCATGATTTCTTTGCAAAGTACTCTCTACCAAGGATATCTATCTACACCTCCCATTTTCTTTTCTTCCTAACAAGGTCTCTCTTATTTTTCAATGCCTAGTTCAAATGTTTTCTCCCCTAAGGATCATTCACAATATTTACAGGACAAAATAGTGTCCCTTTATGTTCCCACAATATTCTGGTTTATATAATAATTCCACATTACACATAGCAGAATGTGTATCTTGTTGCCTGGTCTATCAGCAACTTGAGGGCACAGTAGGTGGCCTTTGCTCTAGTATATCCCCAGCTATCTCAATAACTGACATTTTGTAGGTATTTAATACAATTGAATTAAGTGCAATTAAATTTGAGAGGGAAAAGCAGTCAATCCCCAGCTATCTCAGTTACTGACATTTTGTATGTCTTTAATATTATTGAATTAAATGCAATTAAATTTGAGAGAAAAAGCAGGGTAACTTATTTTTTAATTTAATAATACTGAAGAAGTAGTCAGGCTACTTTAAAGGCAAAGAATCAGAAATTTGAAAAGTAAAGTTAAATATACAGCAACAAGGTTGTAGACACAAACCTAGTGATGAGCTACTATATTCGAAGTGTTAAAAATTCATAGAATCTGAAAATGATCCACTTCTCTCAGGAATGGGGCAGGCTGATGGAAGAGCTACTCCTCTAGTATCACTTACAAGAGCTTGAAAAGGCAGTGAGCGTTATAGTGGCTGATGTGAGATTCAACATCGTTCTGTTTCCATCTCCCGTACCCCGTACCCCAAGATGAGGGGGATGGTTGGCCAACAGTCAACATCCAGGCTTACACAAAAGATACTCAGTCCCATCCCAAATGTCTAAACCTAATTCCAACTAAAAAATTCCAAGATCAGAAGTGTAAAAGTTGAACATAATTTTCCAGACAGATAGGACTACATTTGTCTCTTATTTTACAAAATATGTATCCTATATGAAAAAAAAGAAAACTGCTCTCCATAAACAGGTTCACCAAAGCCCATGTATTTTTCTTCTTGGGCATATGGCTAGATGGTACTTTCAAGCCACCCTTCCAGTTATGTGTAGTCAGGATACTGTGTTCTGTTTAAAGGAGTATGAGTAAAAGAGATGTAACTACTTCAATGTCTAATCCCTAAAATCCCCGCACATGTCCTCCATCTAATCTCCCATTGTCCGTGGGCAGGATGCAGGGGCAAGACTCCAATGCCCCAGAAAATAGCACAGCAACTAAATGGAAAATGTTTGAATACCAAAATGATTCCATCATCATGCTAGGCCCTCAGGACTCAGTGAACCAGAGTCAGCCTGTCCCATTTGCTCAAATACTTGTTCCTCCTACTTTGTGATCAAAACCAGACTAATGGAAGGTAAAGGCTGAGGACAGCCTAAAAACTGCCTGAGAGGGAATGGGGTGAACACTGAGGTCTCCCACAGGGCTGGTCTTCATCAGGACCATGAGAGGCCTGGCTGCAGCCTTCTCCGAAGGCCAGGTTTTCTGCGGCACGAACACATCCATTATTGACTGTCCTGGCAGCCAGGCCAGAATGCTTGCAGGCAGATGGTTAACTGTGGCAAGGGCCCTTGATTCCCCTCTTATTTCCTCCAGCTACCTACAAAGGCTGGATTCAGAGGACCTAAGCCTGTTAATTAGGCTGTCTTAACTAAGTTTTCTTACACTATCAGTTCAGTTCACTTCAGTTCAGTCACTCAGTCATGTCCGACTCCTTGCGACCCCATGAATCGCAGCACGCCAGGCCTCCCTGTCCATCACCACAGCCTGGAGAATTAGACCACCTAAGGGGTAGAAAGATGAGTTTCAGCTTTGCTTGGGGAAACTGTTATTCACTTTTGTCCTTTTACCTTGGTGTTTACAGCTTGGGAATGTTTTATAGGATAGTCTTATTCCACTATTTAAATAGCTAAAATAAAGACAAAAGATNACAGCCTGGAGAATTAGACCACCTAAGGGGTAGAAAGATGAGTTTCAGCTTTGCTTGGGGAAACTGTTATTCACTTTTGTCCTTTTACCTTGGTGTTTACAGCTTGGGAATGTTTTATAGGATAGTCTTATTCCACTATTTAAATAGCTAAAATAAAGACAAAAGATATGGGACATAAACCACATCAATTTTTCGGGCCTAGGATTTTTTACTCATGGATTCCAAGCTGCCTCTATGGCTTTCCTCAGGAAAAGTTCCCTATTTTTAAAAACAAATGGACAAATTCATGCTGAAGATATGAGAGGAAAAAGCAAGCCATAAAGTACTGAATAGGAATCCATCAGATACTGTGGACCACTGAATGCAGGAGCCAGAAAAAAAGAAAGAAAGAACCAGGAGAGAGTTCTAAATATATGTTTAACAAAAATGACTAAAAGCACCATTTAGTGAAATCCAGTTATTTCAGAAACTCATCCTGTGAGGTCTCTCCCTTGTCTTACAAAGACAAGTTTCTAAACCACTTTTAGCAAGAGGATTCTGAAATTCTTAGACCTGTACATATTTATTTAATCTTCTTCTGTAAATAAAAGATAACTTAATCTAAAAGCTGCCACACAAATCATATTAGCCTGAAAAATAAGAGGCTCTCTCTCATTGACTATATCCCTTAGAAGCTCAAGAGGATACAATGGAGTTCTTTCTAAATCAAATCAACATAAATTTATTAAACCATCTTGCACAAAGCATTCTTCAAGAACCTGTGAGGGGATCCAATAATGATAATAATATGTCTTGTCTTTGGAGGATTTACCAAGTGCCTTCCAGGGTGCTAAGAGACTTAGAAGCTTTCACCTTCTGAGAGGAGGCTTTGCAGAGTGGAAGCAGAATGACTCTGGAGGCACAGGCTTGAGTTCCAGTGCCACCATTTGGCTCCCTAGGTTTAGAGTTCCTCATCTCTAATCAGGGACCCTCACAGGAACTCTATTCAGCATCATAAGAGTTTTGTAAATAAATTAGTTATTATGTGACAAGCACTTTGAATAAGATCTGGCATGTAGGAAGTTGGCAATAAATGTTGGTTATGCTACTACATTTTATCATCGTAAACATTTTACAGGTAGGATTTACTAGCTAGAATGACTAATAAGCAAATAAAGAAGCAGAAGTTAAAGAATTAGTGCAAGATTTGTATGAGTTAGGGTTGAAGTCCATTTTTGCCTATTATTAACAGTGTGTTCTCAATCCCTACTCTCTCGTACTCCTATTCATGCAAAGAAGTGTAAACCATAGTCCCTTTCCTTGAGAACCAAGTGACTAGAACAGAAAGGCTCAGAGCTTTTTATTTTCACTAAAATAAAATGTAGTTAACAATATACAGAATATTTTATTAGCATGGAGAATATGTCTTTTAATAGATTAGCAAAACTTTGGGGAGCATTTTACATTCTCAAGTGTTGCATTTTAAAGACCTTTGACAAAATTAATACAAGTTTAATTATTAAAACAATTCTGCCAGTTGGGCTGGGACATTTTTACTTACTTTACTAATTTTATAAAAGCTGAAATAATACAGTAAGTGCAAAAACAGACATCCAGAATCACCCCCCTGTGGCAGATATGAATTCAAGTTTTACATCTATCAAATTGTGGTCAGTATCACCTGGGCAGCCTCAGAAAAATGTAGATTTCCAGACCTGACCCCAAATCCAAGGAATCTGTCTCTCCAGATCACTGTCTCAGTGAGACCTAGAATCTCTATTTAATATTTTCCACAGATAATACAGACGCACACAACCAGCTGAGAACTTTGAGAATCATTCCTCCACACTATCTTGATTTCTTAACAAAGTTCCAGAGAGGGGCAAGTAGTTTGGTTTATGGTGAGTAATCAGAGTGTTCACTGAATAACAATTTGCACTTAAAGCCAACAATATTAACCTAAACTAGAACTGAAATCCAGTACCAAGTAGGATTTAGGTTAAACACGGCTTCACAAACACAGATATGGCAATCATGAAATGCCTTGCGCGTGATCCTAGCATGGTCTCCAAAGTAAGGTCACAAGATATCCATACAGAGAATGGAAAAATACATTCAAACGTCTATTGACGTCTATTGATAGTTATAATTTTTATCTACACAGGCAAGAATGAAGTTCAAAGTTACTAATATTTAAAATATAGATTGCCAATTATATTACTTGTATATAATTTATAAGTAAATGCACACATACATATAGTACTGAAAGAGGCACATGATTTAAAAACCTAGAGTCAACAGAGGTTAGAGATAAGGATTCTGAGTGCTCCAGAACCATACTGCCAGTTGCTATCACTCAGATGTTCCTGTATCTATATAAGGGGTATAGTATTAGTACCTACCTTGTAGAGGGTCTTACGAGAATTGAATGAGGTAACATTTGTACAGTGCTTAGCTTAGCTTGCGTAAGTGCTTAAGGAATCTAAGTGTAACAGATCTTTCTACCACAGCAATTGGTGCCCAGAGAAACACAGCAATTAGTCCCATTTGATATTCATGTCCTTGGCAGTGTGACTACAGCTTCTCCCATCAAGAGATGGAATCTATTTTTTTAATCATTTATTTTTAATTGGAGGATGATTGCTTTACAATATCGTGTCAGTTTCTGCCATATGTCAACATGAGTCAGCCACAGGTATATGTATGTCCCCTCCCTCCTGGACCTCCTTTCCACCTCCCACCTCATCCCACCCCTCTAGGTTGTCCCAGAGCACTGAATTTGAGCTCCCTGCATCACACAGCAAATTGCCACCAGCTGTCTGATTGCATATGGTGATATACATGTTTCAATGCTGCTCTCTCAATTCTTCCCGCCCTCTCCTTCCCCCATGGGGCTCACAAGTCTGTTCTCTATGTCTGTGTCTCCACTGCTGCTCTGGAGATAGGATCATCAGGACCATCTTTCCAGGTCCCACAGACATGCATTCATATACAATGTTTGTCTTTCTCGTTCTGACTTACTTCACTCTGTGTAATGGGCTCTATGTTCACCCACCTCATTAGAACTCACTCAGATCCACTCCTTTTTATGACTGAGCAATATTCCCTTATGTATATGTACCACAGTTTCTTTATCCATTCATCTGTCAAAGGACATCTAGGTTGCTTCCATGTCTTAGCTACTGTTAACAGTGTTGCAGAGAACATTGGGATGCATGTGTCTTTTTTCATTTATGATTTCTTCAGGGTATACACCCAGTAGTGGGATTGTTCAGTTATAAGGTAGCTTTATTCCTAGATTTTTCAAGGAATCTGCATACTGTTCTCCATAGTGGGTATCAATTTGCATTCCCACTAACAGTGCAAGAGGGTTCCTTTTTCTCCTCACTCTCTGTAACATTTATTGTCTGTAGATTTATTTATTTAATTTTTGGATGGTGGCCATTCTGACTGGTGTGAGGTGAAACCTCACTGTAGTTTTGATCTGCATTTATAAGAGATGCAATCTATTTCAATACTCTTTGACTCTAGGTTACTCACTTGGAGCCTTGCTTATTTTCCAGGCCAGACTGCTGATAGATAAGGAACAACCTGGAACAAAAACAAACTAGACTAGCCAGCTCTCAACTTCCCTGGCAACTGACTATAGTCCCATGAGTGAACTCAGTTAAGATAAGAAGAACCTTCCAGCTTGTGGTGAACCCAACAGAATTAGGAGTTATACAAACAGCTGTTGTTCTAAGCCACTGAAACTTGGAGGATGTTTGCTACATAGAAAGAGCTAAGTGATATACTTAGCTTTTATCATCAGGAAAAATACAAAACATTAATCCACTCTGAAAGGAAGGAACAAAGGTAAAAGATTAAATAATTGCCCTAAACTATAGGGGAACAAAAATCATAGAGCTGAAGTAATCAATGAAAAGCTGATTCCATTAGAGGTCACCTGCGGCCTGCATGAAAGACTTATGTGTTCAGGTGCTGAACAGCATCAGTGTTCCCTTTAGGGAGGGGGAGGTCTGTGGGAAAACACAAGGTGGACATGAAGGTCCATGTGGTGAAGCTTCACAGATAGAAGGGATTTAGTGATGTGAAGCAGCCTGGGCCTGACATAAACAGTAACTTCTGTTATGAACCTCCTGATCTTTCTGGTCAATTTGATGATGAGCCTTGGACTGTGATCCCAGGAGTAAAGGACAAATGTAATAGAACAAACATTTACACATTTCTCAGCCCAGGAACTTGGAGCAGTTTTCAGCTATGGGTCTATGCCTGTCTTCACCTCTTCAGTTCTTAGGAACTGATCTTTAAAAATCAGAAGACATTTTTTTTTTTTAACTCCTAGAACCTAAGACATAACTAACTGCATATACCGAAGAAACAGTGATTTTTGTTTCTCTTGTTGAACTTGAATCCCCAAGTGAGGATAAGAGACTATTTCTCAGAAATAGTTACAATAGACCTCCCAATTTTTCTTTGAAAAAATATGAATGAATGAGTTTTGTGTCATCTTCATTAGTTAGAAGAGTAAGAAAGTACAGTTGATTAAAATCTTACTCAGATTATGATAAAGATATTTAGTTGATGCTAATTTCATGGTAAATTATTTGAAGACCTTACTCATGCATTCCTTCCACATATCCACACTATTACTTAAAAAAGTTTTCTTGATCAAGAAAATGTCATTTTGACATGCATTTCTGGTTGCCTACATATTATCCATTTTCATTTTCCCCACTAACAGAATCCCTATATTGACTGGGGTGGCTATATGACCAAATGAAATCCATAATTTACCATCAGCTCTTTCAAAGATGAAAAAGATATGTGTGATCAACTTAGATGGAAGGAGAAACCATTTTGTGGGCTTCTAGGAAAGCTCATTACAAAGAGCTTACTCTCACAGGTCTCTTTATACTGTTACGATGACGGTGATGATCTCTGACTTTCCCATTCTTCCACCTGCCTGTGTGAAATTAAAACCAGGTCAGACTTCTGTAGCTGAGGAGTGAGCGTGAGCCTGGAGACTATATTCTGCTATGGAAGAAAGAAGGGCTGGTATGTTCCTGAATCTCTGATTGCATCTGTGGAGATGTCACAGTATTCCTGAACAACTTCTCATTTGAGGCAAGAAAACAATTTTTGCTAATGCATATGTCAGCTAGGATCTGGGGTGGGGAATGGGGCTGCTGTAACTTGAAGCCTAGTGCTATATTTAAATGTTGTGGGTATGTATTTTAACTTACTAACAGTTGAAGGCTGTTTCTCTGGATGAGGACCTGCTCTTTGACCCTCAGATAAAACTGGGAAATTCTGAGTTGACAAAACATTGGAAAGGTAACAACACAGTTGGAAAAACACCCAGCAGTTCATTGGAGGGGTGAGGGCAGTACCGACCAGATCCCTAAAGAAGGAAGGGTAGTGAGAAGAATGTAGAATGTGCCAGTCTGGCAGCCGTGTGACCTCAGGATGGCTTATAGTTCATCAGTTCTCACCAGGGAGGGATATTTCCATCAGCAATAAGGCTGGATTTACTAAAGGTAGATGCTACTAAAGGACCAGGAAAAGAGAGTGAGGGTCATATTTCTCCAGAATTCCACAGAGACACTCTGAATGAAGCTAAATCTGCCACCAGAGATGACAGGGATTTTCAAGCAAAAAATATACAAGCTGGTGTCTCAACAGCTCAGTAACAACTTTTTTTTTTCTTTTTTAATTTGGCAAGTTTGCTTGATAAGTTTGTTTGCTTGATAAGAAAACATACCCAATTCAGTTTTTATTCAAGGGCATCCTCATTGCTTCACTCAAGCAAAGACCCTTCTCAAGGAAATGTGAAAAGGCAGGATCTACTTAAAAGGATAATTCCTCAAAATAATCTTTAAATCTGATGTTAATAGAGTCTAAACATTAATGTAAATTTTGACCTTAAGTAAAGAAGAAATAATAACTGCATTCTTAGAGCAGCTATAATAGATCTGCTTCTACAGAGTCGCTTTGCCTGGATTAAAGACATAGATTGTTCCCTTGTTTCTGGAGAAGCCTTTATAATAGAGAGCAGGCCAAGCAGAAACACAGAGGTAAGGAGACCTCTCTCTTTCCAAGAGATAAGAAATGAGTACATTTAAATACTTCCTCTTCCATCAGAAACTCCCCAGTAGCTGGGGACATAAGTTCAGAAGTAGGGATGATGAGGTAAGGTCAATGTTAACAGGTGCCTTGGAGACAACCTCATTTGTTTTATCAGAAAATGAGAGCCATGAAGAAAGGTAATCTTTCCCAAAGGAATTTAGCTTTTAAACTTCAATCGTGTTACAGAATCTCTTCTCCTCATTTTCTTCCTACAGAGAAGTAATATGTCATTTTATGGCCCATACTCCCATCTGTTCCAGGAAAAACTAATGGGTTTAGGGGAGATGAAAAAGGATTAAAAATCTGCGTGAGAGAAAAAGAAATCTCTGTGAACTTTCAACTAGATGTGTAAGGGTAAATGACTGCAAGTGTGTATTTTCAGAAACATAAAAATCTCTCCTGACACACAAGAGAGAATCTTTGTTTTGGTAAACACTTAGCCACTTACTTTATTTCCCATCATTTTAAAAGGACTAATGGGCCAGGGTACCTGTAGGTCCCGGAAGGCAGCCCTTTTCTCCAAATTGCAAACATAAAGATAGCATTTACTGCCCTCATGCAAACACTGGCTTTCTTTCCTCCCATTATTTCTTTTCAGAAGGAACTCTGAGGGATAATCAATCGTATGGTGAGAAAAAACTTAGAGCCAAGAAATATTTTGGTAATTATGCCAGGCAATAAAATTATACTTTCTTTTTGGCATTTTCTTTTTTCTGTTTTAAAAAAAAGTTAGACTTCACTTACTAATGACTTCAGTTCAGTTCAGTTCAATCACTCAGTTGTGTCTGACTCTTTGCAACCCCATGGACTGCAGCACGCCAGGCCTCTAACTTTTAGCAAAAGGCTATTTTTCCCAGTATTTCATAACTTGACACCTTTAAAATAGGAAAAATCTTCCCAGTGGAGCTCACAGTACTTCATTAATTTGATAAAATTTCCTGGTTCCTTTTCAGTAAATTAAAAAAAAATCAGTGTATATACTTACATGGATGAAGACTTCATCTTAAAAATTCTAAACTCTCATACAAATATCTTAGTAAAAAATTCTCAAAGAGCATCCTATAGTAAATTAAATTTTTGCACTAAAATCAATATTTAACCCAAAATGATAAGAGAACAGAATGAAGAGTGTCATATGTGATTTCTATAAGTGAAGTTGTATTTCCAGGTACTCATCTAAAATATTTCTAAACAAATAGATTCAAATCAAAGTTGTTTGGTTTTTTTTTTTTTTTTTTTTTTTTTTTTTTGCCAGGGAATGTTTCTACTTAGGAAAAAAGAATTTCATAATTCTCTCTTTGGGGAATGAAAGCAGTAATTTGCCTCTGAAGTCTATAGGAGGGTCCTGGTGCTAATTAGACCTTCAGTGGACATTTAGTCCTGTATCTCAGGCCTAGGTTATTTGAAAGTCAATTGAGCACCCTATCTGCAGATTCTCAAAGATGCCCTCCTGCAACGCTACTGCCAAGGGAAAATACATTTCCAGAAGTCAATGGAGCAATACTTTACATTTTTACCCTTTCTCAAGTCCAGGCCCAGTCATCAGGTCCAAAGACTCTTCTAGATAAACTCCTTCTAAATATATTTGTTCTCTGATGACACACTGAGGGTATCTGAATGTGAGGAACATGCTACAGTTTTTTTCTGCTAGAGAAGGATCTTTTGGTGAGAACTTTTGCTTCATAACTCACTCATTAAAAATCAAAAATACAGGGCAGAATAAGTGGCGGGGGCTGTGTGGGAGGAATAAATAGGTTTCTCTCTGTCAATAAAGCAGGTTTTGTTCATTCTTCAAGTTCACAGTAAAGAGACTTCAGAGAGGATAAAAGCCATGGCTGGGATAATCCTGCAGCTCATCGAAACGTCTATTGTCTTTGTCCCCAGCGGAACCATTTTGCCCCATCTAAGATGCTTGTGGGAGAAGTTAAAACGGGCCACATGTGCTTTCCTCCACAAAGGGGCCCTATATTTAACCCAGCACACGAATCCAACACCTCAGACGGCTTTGAAGAAAGCTGTGTTTATTATGTGGGCTTATGAAATAAAAAGTACAAACTTTCTCATCCTGGAAAAATATGCAATGAAATTTACAGCCAAAATAAGGAAGCTGTGCATAATGTAACACTTGGCGAGAATTTTAATCAGTGGATCGGAAAGGCTGGATGCAGTTCCTTTCAGACTTGTCTGAGCTTCCTTAATTTAAACACCACACACTAGGTCTTGGGAGAACATTTAGGAGACACTGTGCTTTCTGCAGGAGTGCCAAAAGGCACCACAAGCTAACTGAGAAGGGAGCACCATGCTAACAGTTTCAACCTCAGCAAACGAATGATGGCAACAGAAAGATAACACTGTTACTGTAGAGCAAAGCCATGCAGATTTACATGATGATAAGGCATTCCAGCCAAGCAGGTGAAGATCTTTTCCAGGCATCAGTCTGACTCAGTTTGGCTTTAAAGAGCACAATTCTGGACCTTGTCAGAGGTTTTCATGTGGGACTGTTGTTTTTCCAATTGGAAAACAACTATCCAGTAGCTTTCAATTCCTGAGCAGCTTGACAGCAGTTCAAAAGAGTTGAAAGTCAGGTCACATAATGTGAACACAAAACTGACCATCAAAGAAAGAGTTATAATGGGATTGAAAATCTCCAGGGAACCTATTAAGTCTGCTATCCCTGTCAGGATGAAACAAGAGCAGTGCTGCCTCTGAAGCTATGATTTTTAAAGAGTCCTCTAAGAAAACATTTTATCTCTGCCATCTGCACGACACTTGAGTAATTAGTATCAGGTATATCGCATGAAATCTCAGGAACTGAAAAGTTGAGAAAGAAGACTCAGAAATCAAATGGTAAAGGTATAAATTATATAGTGTTTGGACTTGACTGTATTACTTGTGTGAAGTAGTTTTCTTTAAAAAATATTTTTTAAATTATTTTAAATGTAATTAAATTTAAAAATATAATGAATTCTGTAAATACAAGATGTTGCTTGAAAATATTCTTCAATGACTCAGTCCTATGGAAGGTAAGTGAGGAACGGGGAGGGCAATTTGCTTTGCTGCATAGGAGCCAAGTGACACTGGAAGTCCCCCAACTTTTTATAAACTGGCCTATTAAGAATGTTTTCAGAAATTAATTCAGAAATATGATCTGTTTAGAGAAAATACTATGTTTATGCTTCAGTATTTATTTGCTAGGTAATAAAGAATTCATACACATCCTAGCATCTGGAGAAAGCTATTGTTTGTGGACTTAACCTGTTGCAAGTTCTGTGAAACCAGAAATTAGTGTGAATACAGTGTAGGGCATCACTGCTTCACTTATCATACTAGTTACTATTTGGTTTCTAACACTCCATGGGAAAAGCAGAAAGCTGAGATGTTAGTACACCCATGAAATCACACTTTTTGGACTGTGTTCATGGTCTGCTTTAATTCTGGTCCTGCAAAAAAAGAATCTTGGTTTCCAATAAAGGACATTTAAGAAAGCATATCTCCTTTTAGCAAGTAGTTTAATGACAATCATGATAGTTTCTGTTGAAAATGAATATTGGAATTAATGAAAAAAAAAGTTTCTTCCCAGAAGGCAGAAAAAATTGATGCTTCCAAATTCATATAAAGTGCATGATACCTCATAATCAGGGGAAAAGTACATATTAGTGGTTTTGAATGAGAAGGAAAAGTGCCTGGAAGAATTTGATGACCAGGCCCTATGGCTGTGGGAGAAAACAAAACTCAAAGGATGTATTTATATAAGTTAATTATGCTAGGAAAGATGGCTTAGGGGTAAAAACTCCAACAAACTAATTTAGGAGCATGGAAATGATTCCATTATGATTGAAATTAGGTAAGAATGGCTTGACAATTAAAGAAAAGAACATGAGACTTAAGTAATATAAAATCAGCAGGCATAATATCTGTTCAGAACTAGATATTTCCGACTACAGAGAAAGCAAAAATAGCATCAATTTGGAAAGTGTAAAGAAGAAAGAAGATAAATCACCACATGTATATGTCTATTCCTTTCTTAAAGAAATGCTTAAAATGTAATTCATTAGGTCAAGGCTTAAGCATCCTTTTAAAAAATTATTCTGCATTTTTTAAACCTTTTTACCTCCTGCTCAGGCCCTTTCACCCATAATGCAGTTTTTTTAAAAATTAAAGTTATCTTGAAATCTTAACCATTAAGCCCTTCCCAATTTTTCAACTCCTTAATTCTGTCCACTAAGAGTAGTGAGGTGCTATTATATAAGTTATTCTTTTATTACCTCATTTATTCACTTTTATTATTTGACGAAGATTTCACAGGCACCTACTATGTGCCAGGTACCACTTAGCATTGTGGATAAAAATCTAAAGAAGCAGAGCCTTTAGCGAAATGCCATCAGAATTATGCATCATAATTAGGATAGTCATTCGCCCTTGTACCAGAGGATTTGTTAGTGCTTCTCCTCTCTGTTGCAGTCAGCGAAATCTGCCAACCAGCTGAAAACCAAATGCTCTCTTTATGTAACATCTCTCCGCCAGGCCAGTATCCTTTTGTTACCCCTCTGACTTTGGGCAGGTTCCACAGTTAGACAGGATGGACAAACTTCTGGTCCATCACTACTATTTGTGATGTTGGGTGAGCCGGTTAGCCCTTTTAAGCCTCTTTCCTTCCTTGTAAAATAGAAATAATAATCCTTATTTTTTAAGGGTATTGTTAAAGATTTGTTAGGATCAAGAATGTAAGGCAGAGGGAAGAATAGAGGAAGGGATAGTTGAGGGAGTTTGGGATGGACATGTACACACTGCTATATCAAAAATGGAAAACCAACAAGGTCCTGCTATATAGCACAGGTAACTCTGCTCAGTGTTATGTGGTGGCTTGGATGGGAGTTGGGGTTTGCCGGAGAATGGATACATGTATATGTATGGCTGAGTCCCTGTGCTGCCCTCCTGAGACTATCACAATGTTCTTAATTAGCTACACTCCAATATAAACAAAAAGTTCAGGAAAAAAATAACATAAGACACCTAAACGATGGTAGAGACTCATTAAATGGCGGGTGGACACTTTAATTATCATTAGCTTCATCACTTTATCTAACATCAGGGCTGTTCTTCCACTGGTGTTGGTTTAGGGGGTGATCTCAAAGGCCAAGAGCAGACCTAAGTCCCAAATTAGGATGAAGCATCTGGCAAGTGCTACAACTCTATACAACAGTGAGGCAAATCTTACCCTCAAACCCTACATGTGTTGATAACACTCTACAAAGATTCCAAAGTAAATATTGCAATGTTGGTGTTAGTTGCTCAGTTGTGACCTACTCTTTATGACCTGCCAAACTTTTCTGGCCCACCAAGCTCTTCTGTCCGTGGAATTCTCCAGGCAAAAATGCTGGAGTGGTTAACTGTTCTCTTCTCCAGGGGATCTTTCCAATTCAGGAACTGAATCCAGGTCTTCCATTTTGGCAGATTCTTTACCATCTTTTGGAGAAAGAGATGGTAACCCACTTCAGTACTCTTGCCTGGAAAATCCCATGGATGGAAGAGCCTGGTAGGCTACAGTCCGTGGGGTCGCAAAGAGTCGGACACCACTAAGCGACTTCACCTTCACCTTACCTTACCATCTTTACCATTCTTTACCGGGGAAGCCCTTGCAATGTTATTACATACCTAACCCCTGGAAAGGGAATGGCAACCACTCCAGTATCCTTGTCTAGGAAATCCCATGGACAGAAGAGCCTGGCGGGCTCCAGTCCATGGGGTCACAAGAGTCGGACATGACTCAGCAAGGAATCCACCGCCAACCATGAGGAAAGAAAACAGTGGTTATTATGCAAGCAAGGATGATTTTCTTGTTTAAGGAGGATGCCATTTTCCTCATCCAGCCTTCTGAATGTTACCATGTAAAATTATTTCACATTCTTTTCAGCCTACTCAAAGCACATAAGGGCTTCCTGAAACATGGGTCTTGTAAATATGCCTGAATGTCAGGATTTTGGCTGTAACTGTGGAACTAGAAAGGATTCCAGTTGTATCTTTCTGTGTTCTTCCTGATTTACCAGCCAGAACCCTGGTATTTGATACACATGGGAGAAAATTCATTGTCTCCCTTTTTATTTTAAACCAATAATTATCTAATTCTCACCCTTAACAACAAAGAGAATTTAGAAAGTAAAAATATATTGCCCAACAGTGAAACAAAGGGCAATGCTATACACACTAAAGTACCTTCAACAGAGCTTGAAATTATAATCTAAATTATAGAAAGAGAAACCCAGAAGAGTTATGGCAAATGAAAATTGAATCCACTGGTGAAAATACACATCCATCAGTCTTGTTATTGGTCATAAAACACAAAGTGGTAGGGGAAAAGATGATTTTTCTAGTATTTTCTTTAATCAAAGCCAAAATTAATTTTCTACCCAAAATGGTATATGACCAAGAGTTTGTACAAACTGTTTAATTATAAAATTGAATGCTATGACATACAGAATCAAACTAAATGCCGGAACAAAACGAAGGTGAGAAACACTGCAGCAATTAATATATAACTATATATTGCATGTTATTTTTCAATAATTTACCACATTTACCTAGCTTACTACAATATGCAGACCTGATGCCCTATCACTTCTAAATGTTGCAGTCTGTATTTCCGCAAAGCAAGGACACTCCCCTCATAAACACCTTACAACCCTCCATGTCAAGAAATTGATATTTCCTATATTGTGTCAACTGCTCCAACAATGTCCCTCGTCATTTTCTAAGTCAGAATCCAATTCAGCATAAGTGTATCTTAACCCTACATGGAGTTGAGTGATTTATGGAAAATAATTTCTTATTAGAATAAGTGCTCTTCACAATTAATTATTTTTTATGTTATTTTACAACTTCTTTGCCACCAGATTTGGCACACTCTCATACAGACAGCACTGACCAATAAAATTAGACATTTCCAAATCACTTGGAAACAAATCACTAAAATCCAGAAAAGAAAGGGAAATGTGTTTTTGAAAGGAGTAAGATTATCAACCTGCTCTCATTGCTTCAATTCATGCATTTGTTCATAAAATATGTGAATGTTTTACATTTCTACTATATCCTGGTTTATGAAGAAAAATATATTTTAAAAATAGGTATTTAAAATTGTGGGCCCAGCCTCAACTGGATAATATTACATATATGTGCCAAGCAGTGTCAGATATAGTATGTATTTTGATAATTACTTACTAACTTAGCAAGTAAGGTAAATATCTCGAGGAAAATATTTACTGATACAGTTTAAAGCAGTTTTGAAGGAGAATAAGGAGAAGCATGGATACACTATTTTTTAAACTATTAATTACAGTTTGACTATAAGCCAACATTTTAAAAACCTTTTGCAACAAGTTATTTATTTATCTTGATAATGGAATATGGACATTTCTCTAGAAAGAAAAAACATAGGCTCAACTGTCTAGCAGGGGTCTCAATACTTTCTCATCAGTAACAAAGTATGTCATCTAAATGTGGCAAACTCACTTAAGCCTGGATGCAATTCTAGACGGGTGGAAGGGCAAGAGGTTAAGCCACTGCTGTATTTATCAATATGCTTTTAAACCAATAAGTGGATCAAGTAACATACAGAGTGAATGGGAATTAAATGTAATTAAAATCACTGTCTCCACAGACAGGGCAGGTTATAACCTTTATTCTCTCTAACCAAGCTCCCTCCCCTCACATGCCTCTAAGAGTCATAAATAAAGATTTTAGACTTTTTAAAGGATGTTATATTTATCAATAGCTCATTTTTTAAGATCTGAGATAAAAATATGAAACGAAAGTGTCTAGGAGGAGGTTGTTAAAAGAGAAACAAGACAAGAAACGGCTGAAGCTGTGCTGGCATTTTTTTATGTGATAGCATATTTTATTTTGCTTCACATAATTTTGTTTGAGTTCCTCTATGAGACAAAAAAAAAAAAAACTTACTGTTAAAGTAAGGCAAGTTTTTCAAAAGTATGCTGCTGCTGCTGCTAAGTCACTTCAGTCGTGTCCGACTCTGTGCGACCCCATAGACAGCAGCCACCAGGCTCCCCCGTCCCTGGGATTCTCCAGGCAAAAACACTGGAGTGGGTTGCCATTTCCTTCCCCAATGCATGAAAGTGAAAAGTGAAAGTGAAGTCACTCAATCGTGTCCGACTCTTTGCAACCCCATGGACTGCAGCCCACCAGGCTCCTTCGTCCATGGGATTTTCCAGGCAAAAGTACTGGAGTAGGGTGCCATCGCCTTTTCCAGTCAAAAGTATATATAGTATATACAGTCCCAAAATGGAGAATAGAAGTTCTCAATCTCTGCGCATCCTGGCACCCAGCATTTGCCCACCAGACCCCTTTCCCCAATAGTGTATAGGTCAGAATGCTATTGTAACCCCAACTTTTGGAGGTTGTAATGTGGGGTAGGGGGAAGGGAATGGTCTTTGACAGCAAAAAATAAAGGCAATATATTTAAAGGGCTTTGCTAACCTCTGGGGGGCTAGTGTTCCTTGTACTAAATTCTAGCACAACTGGAACCATATTCTAATTGGAACCAAGCAATTTTTGGTGATTGCTGAGTAAAAGCCACCCTAGAAGACACGGAAGGGGAATGTCTGCCTGTGAGGTAAGACAGAAACCCCTACATCGCCACATTTTCCATTCAGAAGGGGAACATGAATATAGATTAATGAGTTACTAATTGCAGCACTCTTCTAAAAAGTCTCTTTTCTATGACCATATATGTATTATTTTTACCTTATAGAAAATATGGAAAAACCAAATTACCCATATCCTGTAACCCAGAAATAACCTTTCTTAATGCGTATTATATCCCTTTACCATTTTCTTATGGAATAAGCTGTTTGAGGTAAGACATTGGTTCTCAAGGTGTAATCCAAGGGACCAGAAACAAGAGCATCACTTGGGAACTTCTTAGAAATGCAAACAAGGGTGTCACCCAGACCTATTAGAAATTCTGGAGGTGGGCTCCAGGAATCTGGGATTTGACAAAACTTTCAGATGGCTCTACTCATGGTAAAGCTTGCAAACCACTGTTTTAAAATATTCTGAACAAACAGATTTGAAGAATCTAGGCCAAATATACCATCCCCTTTTTAATGGAAAAATAAATAATACTGGGTTTACACCATGCCTAATTCCTCAATTAAGACATAAATCAAACAGAATACAAGCTCTGATCCCTAGCTTTAAGAATACAGTTCCTCTGCTGAAAGGAGAAACAAGATTTTGAGACAGTTTTTTTTTTTTTTTTCTCTTTTATTCTTCCTCCACTTTTGGTTTTATTCTAGGAAGTATTAAGATGATTTAAGTTTGTGAGATCAAGATACCTGTCAATGAACAATTTTAAGGGCTTCATATGCTATGGTTTAAATTGATTTCTACAAAGTGAGTATAATTTGGAAGAAAAAAACAATTATTCAGCAAGAATATTACCAGTTAGCAAAATTATAATTAGATAATTAGACATAATTAATTTTTAATAGTCTTGCAATAAGATTTCCAAACCTTAATTATCTCCCCCCCACATCAACCTAGAAATGAAATTGTTTACTGAAAGAACACTAGACAATTAGTAATTCATTTTTAAAGTTAAATTATAATACAGTCACCATAAATATGTTATTGAAATTATCAGGTATTTAAGTCTTTTTAAAACTAATGTGTCCATACTCTCTTGAGAGAGGAAAGAAATCCAGCATTAAACCCCACAGATGATATTTTAGAAGGCATTTGGTTACCAAAACAAGTGTGGTTTAGCAGTTATAAGCAAGTTACTACAAGCCAATGGCTTTACTTTTTGGCAAAGCATTGTTCTTTCCTGGGTGGTCTGATAAAGACTGGCAATTCCCTAGAATTATCATGTACTTAAACTAAATGCTAGTGAGGGAAAATTAAAAATAACAACAAGAATAAGCCTGTCAAAGAGCCTTTTCATATCATTTGACATTGTCTTATGTCTTTCTGTTTAAGGTTTTCTTATCACCACTAAGCCAGAAAGACATGTACTATTACCTTTGTGATAATGATTTAATTGTTTTATGTTCTTGCCCAGCCACACAGGTGGCACTTTTCACGGACAAAGAAAACCCTTAGTAAATAGACAGCCCCAACCCCAGAGACATGGAATCTGTTCTCACACTGTGTTAACAGTGCTGGCTGGTGTCTCTCGCTACACAGCCTTGCACAGCTTCACTCTGCCAAAAACAAACACAGACTACTGGTTTACTTCCAGCTGTCGCTGAGGTTTTTCATCTGATTTTATTTACTTGTCTAAAGTGGCTGTATAACAAGCACCAAATAAGCCACAATTGCCCAGAGCAGAATATAAAATTAAAGGGCTTCAATTAATGAATAAGTAATAACACAGTTAAAAATGGATGCTAACTTGAATCACTGAATGAGACATAATAACTTATTGGGTTATATTTTTAAATGATTTGAATTAACATTTAAAATTATGTAAATGCTATGTTGTACATAAATTTTAAAAACCATAATAATAATGCATTGAAAAATACAAATAAAGCATAGATGTAAGAAAATAACAATATGGCAAGACCAGAATGCATTACCCCTATTGTGAGAATACATGGATCTCTGTTGTATGTGAGTGTGTTGCATTACATTGAAGTTTCAACAGGTATTATATGTAGTGGTTTATGATATAGTAGACATTGATGTATATCTTAATTTCATTTATGGTCTAAAAAACTAAGAAATCCAAGAAAGCAAAGAGAAAATATTACCCCCACCCCAATAAAATACAGACATAGCCATTTTCATGATGAAAAGTCCAAAATTATCTACCAAGAGCACCAGGAAACAAACTGGGTACAACAATATAACCCCCACAATAATGACACTACTCTCACATCAGCAGAAGAGTCCCTGGGCTGAAGCCAAATTCGCCGGCTGGCATTATCCCAAGAACAACCCTGAGCCACATATTTTAATCATAATGCTAGGAAAGGGTTGCTGAATGCATTATAACAAAACATGAATAGCTTTTTTCTCCATAAGCTATGGTTCAGCCAACATGCATTGCCTATTTCAGCAGTGATATGTAAATAAACCAGCCAACCTGTATCACAGAGAAAAGGAAATGTGTAAATGACCTAGGACACTTCTGTTCACACCAGACGGAAATGAACAGCTGTTGTATGTGGTGTCACAAGTTCTCTCTTAGGCTTGGATGGGGAAACAGCCCAGCTTGTGCTTTGAAATCAAGTCCGATCCCCACTCTTTCAAAGTTAGAATGGATGGAAAGGATCATAAATCACCTCCATGAATTTCTTGGCCATCCCAACACTCTGGACTCAGTTTCCTTCTCTGAAGTATAAACGGGACAGAGGTATGAAGGTCTCTGACGTCCCTCAACATTCCATGACATCCAAGATACAACTACATCAGAGGTGATGAGGGAAGGCACGGGCTAGCTCCTGCAGAAATGCCACAGGACGTCCAGCACAGAAACTGGATTAAAGAGAAACAGGCTACGGGGTGGTGGGTTCTGCTTCACTTCTTGCCCCTGACTCAGCTCTGCGATTCTGGGAAAGTTACAAACCCTCTGGGCTTTGATTTACTCATTAATAGAAGGAGACAAGTGATCCTAAAGTTCCTTCAACTCAGTTTCCAGGGATTGAGAATCAGCCCCTGTGTATCAAGTAGCAGTGACAAATGGCTTCACAGAAAATAAAAAGCTATTATAGACCTCTGGGATTTGGGACGGCCTCTATCATGTCACGGAAAACTAATTTACTCATTATAGCAAAAATGGTCAACAGCAACAACAATTTTGAATGAAAGCAGGTCAATAGAGTTCTATTGATTAATCACAGGAGCTTAATTTCTACTTGATTATCATGTTAATTTATCAACAATAATATGAGCTGCATTTACATACAAGCCTGAAAGTTAACACATAAAAATGTTTCTTCTTTAGGAAGAGGAAGAGGCAAAGAGAAGGAACATTGAAATATGTGTTAAGATAAAAGCAGACTCAAAGCAAAAAGAAACTAAATCCCCATTCTCTTATAATTTAGTGATAATGTTACTGGAATCTGTAAAGAATGACATTTGAGAAGAGGCAGGTAAGTTTTAGCACCCAGAGCCACCCAAGTATGATTTTATCTTCATTAAGTTATTCATCACTAAAGAATTTTGTGTAAATAGACGTTCTGTTAACAACTGAACATCTGCAAAAGCAGAACACAGTCTTCCACATGCATAAACACACCCTCAAAACACATACATGCAGCACCCAATTGTGACTTACACATAAGTTTGCATTAGAGGTAATTAGTGCATTGCTCAGACTGTTATTCAATTGACAATGAGCTACAGTCTTTAAAAAGAGATGAAAAAGACAAGCATCCTTTCTTCTAACATAACTTTTTAAGGATGTAATAAATAGCTAACCATTCCCTGTCAGTCTGCAAAGAAAGAAACACTGCAGTACGCTATGGCCACCAGTGCTGGATATTGCTGAAAGCAGCCATGGTCAGAGAAAATATTCAACAGATCCTTATAATAAAAAAATAAAAACCCACTGGGCATGAAAGAACTCAGTCCATCCCAGTAATTGCTTTCTGTGAAATTTAACCCTTGGTCCAAATTAATGAGTTTCACGTGTGAATCTAATGCTTTCCATTTTGCCTAAGATGGTACTATTGCTTTTTTTCTGAGACACTTGGCCTCCGAGAGTATCATAGTTAATTTATCATAACATGCTATCAATGTCCAGCATTCACTGAAAGGGAAAAATGCAGCCCTTTTGGTGAAACAGCTCTTTTCTACAATACCATCAGATTCCACTACAATTTTCCTTACCTACAAATTCAAAATTCTGCCATGATTATTCTTCAGATGAACTGCCAGACCAAAGTAGGTGTCAGAAATTTTGATTTTAAAAGGCAGAAACATCAGTGCAAACAAAGTCATTGCCCAAATTTGCCTACTGAACATGCTTCTGCTGTTTAAATACAAAACAAGTTTTCAAGTACTGATTTAAAAGCAACAACAAGAGAAAGGGTAAAAACTCAGAGTAGTGGCTGTGCATTCATGAGGCTGACTTTCAGAAACATAGCTCCTTGGTTTCTTTTTACATATCTAAATGTTTCCTGGAACTAATAACTAGTATCATTTATTATCTGCCAGACACAATGCAAAGAGTTTTCACATCTTATTTTGAGTTCTTTCAGAAGTAGACACTGAGACAAGGGTTTAAGTGCATGTAATTTATTTGAAAGAAGATCCCAGGAAAGCCAGTAAGTGAAGGAAAAATGAAACAGAAGGAAGAGGAAGGACGCAGTACCAAGCAATTAACTTCTATGGACCACAGAACTAAGTGCTACCAGGGAACTCTGGAACAAAGTATAGCACACGCCTCAGAGGTGGTCCAAATGAGAGGCTGCTTTTGGAGGTGTTACTTCTAGAGACTTCCAGTTTGCCTTCTGAATGAGCCAAGTCAGAAGGCAGGCAAAGAACAGAAAGGATTCTCAGTAAGTAGAGTGTGGGATGCATAAATGAGGGCCCAGGTACAAGGGCAGGACCCTAGTAGTCTACAGCACACGATATCATTTCAACTTCACAGTGATCTTATGATGTGAAGAAGACCTCCACTTTACATATGTGGAAGCTGACGGTCAGAGACATCAAGCAGCTCACCAAATCTGCTGTTTAGTCACTCAGGCATGTCCAACTCCTTGTGACCCCATAGACTGCAGCATGTCAGGCTTCCACGTCCTTTACAAGCTCCCAGAATTTGCTCAAACTCATGTCCGTTGAGTCGATGATGCCATTCAATCATCCCATCCTTTGTTGCCCCAAAGGTTCAGTTCAGTTGCTCAGTCATGCCCAACTCTTTGCAACCCCATGGACTGACTGCACCACGCCAGGCTTCCCTGTCCATCACCATCTCCTGGAGCTTACTCAAACTCATGCCCATTGAGTCGGTGATGCCATCCAACCATCTCGTCTTCTGTTGTCCCCTTCTCCTCCCACCTTCAATCTTTCTGAGCATCAGGGTCTTTTCCAATGAGTTGGTTCTTTGCATCACGTGGCCAAAGTATTGGAGTTTCAGCTTCAGCATCAGTCCTTCCAATGAACATTCAGGACTGATTTCCTTTAGGATGGACTAGTTTAATCTCCTTGCAGTCCAAGGGACTCTCAAGAGTCTTCTCCAACACCAGAGTTTCAAAGCATCAATTCTTCGGTGATCAGCTTTCTTTATAGTCCAACTCACATCTATAGATGACTACTGGAAAAACCATAGCTTCGACTAGATGGATATTTGTTGGTAAGGTAATGTCTCTGCTGTTTAATATGCTGTCTAGGTTGGTCATAGTTNAGAGTTTCAAAGCATCAATTCTTCGGTGATCAGCTTTCTTTATAGTCCAACTCACATCTATAGATGACTACTGGAAAAACCATAGCTTCGACTAGATGGATATTTGTTGGTAAGGTAATGTCTCTGCTGTTTAATATGCTGTCTAGGTTGGTCATAGTTTTTCTTCCAAGGAACAACTTTCTTTTAATTTCATGGCTGCAGTCATCATGTGCAGTAATTTTGGAGCCCTCCAAAATAAAGTCTCTGTTTCCATTGTTTCCCCATCTATTTGCCATGAAGTGATGCTTTATTGACTATGCCAAAGCTTTTGACTGTGTGGATCAAAATAAACTGAAAAATTCTGAAAGAGATGGGAATACCAGACTGCCTGACCTGCCTCTTGAGAAACCTATATGCAGGTCAGNACTGGAAAAGACTCTGATGCTTGGAGGGATTGGGGGCAGGAGGAGAAGGGGACGACATTGGATGAGATGGCTGGATGGCATCACCGACTCGATGCCTGTGAGTCTGAGTGAACTCCGGGAGTTGGTGATGAACAGGGAGGCCTTGCATGCTGCAATTCATGGGGTCACAAAGAGTTGGACACGACTGAGTGACTGAACTGAACTGATGAGACTGGATGCCATGATCTTAGTTTTCACTAATAAATGATGAAGCAGAGATGGGAAATAGGGACTGTCTACTGTAAACCTTAGTCCTGACCATACTGCTATAGTGACAAGGAATGAAATAGGCTCCATTGTAACATTCCAGGATGCCCCAAGTGTGAGAGAGCCAGCATTATTAAAGGTCTCATTCCTTCCCAGTGGCAAAATAAATAGTTATTGGAACTTAGGGAAAGGATTAGAAGGCTGAATGCAACTATGAGGGCCTGCCAAGAACAAGGAAATAGACCAGGATGATCACCCTTAGTTATATATTTTGATAATCGTGTAAACATTTTGCCAGAAGGTCTCCAGCCTTGGAATTCCTTCAGTATGGCGGTCTGAGTGAGCCCAGGTCCATATTACATGTCACCTAAGACTCATCTATTTGCTGAAATGTTAACTATTTTTGAGTTTTGTATAGGAAAGATTGGTGGTAGTGGTCCTAGGGGTGATTCTTTTAACTTTTCAAGTTTTTTGATACTGTTTTATTGTTAATTGCAATGGTCAGATAATATGACACAGTTGTACCCAATATTAAAAAGGGAAGGAAATTAGAAAGGAAACAAATAGAATTTTAGCAGAATAAGGGACTGTGTTTGAATGGTAGCTACAAATGTGACAGCTACCTCATAGTTTGAAAAAAAATATGATGTTGGTGATATATGAGATAAAATATTATGGCAAAGTTATTTTCTACTGAAATTTCTCAAAATATAAAATTAATATTATTAAAGTTAATATTACTACTTATAGGTTCAGTCACATAAATAATTTAGGTTAGGAGAGAAATTTCTAAACAAAGATCCCTTATAATCAACTGTCTAAACATTTATGAAAAATAATGAAAATAAGCCAATGGCAGGAAAATAAAATTCAAGACAAGCATGTTTCAAAAATATTGATGAGGTAACCCACCCTGGTTGGGTATTCCTGTGTTCCTGACTTGGTATCTAGTGATCAGACAGTTTTTAGGACTTTTAAAATTTCTGCTGTTTATCACCTGATTAGGCCCCCATCTCTACTGGGATCTTTCATAATAGGAATATATTTATGAATTCATAAATATCTATGAATAAATGAGAAACAGATCCTGCTAAATAACTGAGCCATAGGCTCTGAGTTCCCCAAGAAGCATCAATAACATCAATACGTAAACCCAGGGCGGGGATTGGATTTGGTGAGGCACTGTGGGTTGAACATTAATTAGACTGGTTGGAGCTGTGAACTGGTCACCACATCTGTGGCTGGAATCAAAGACAAGAGAGGCGGGAAGATCTGGAGAGGCACACAGCCTGATGCAGGAATTAGGCTCAGGGTCATTTCACACCTGGGCTTCCTGATACATATTAGGCTACCTTCATTCCTTGAATTTGCTACAGTGTAGTCGAATGGTTCAGGACTGAGATTTGTAATTAAACAAACCAGTCATTCCAGCCTCTACCTTCCTTGCTATGTCCTTCCCACCCCTATATCTCTCCCATCACTTGTTAATCCCGTATATTCTTGGGTAAGTTGATTTCAGCTTTGATCACCAACGATTTGGAAAATATGGTCCAGTCAAAGTCAAGATAGGCAGCCCTGTCCTGTCCTCCTCTGGCCTTCTCCTTTCTTGTTCTGGTACTTTTTTCGTGTGTAATGAAAGTAGGGTCGGGTTTTTGCTAGTTCTGTGGAGGTTCCAATTGCCTCTCTCTAAGACTATAAACCAGTCCTCTCAGCATGGGGAACTCCTTTCCTGTTTTTTCTCTTGGGCATTTCACCCTCCTATAACAAAACTGTCCTCAGTGCAGCCTTCAAATCATACAAGTTTGGGAAATGCAGCATATGTGGTCCCTGTCTTGGAGATTAATAGTGCACATTAGTATAGTAAACGATACTAGAGGAAAGACATTTATTTAATGACTTTTAATTCAGTATTTCTCAAACTTACCTGATCACAGAACCCCATGTCAGACATAACCGCATGTCAGACATAACCCCTCTTGGCATCCTATAGGCCTGTGTTCTACCAAGTGGCTATGGATATTCTTATATATTCTGTTTCACTGATCTCTTATTTCCTCCACACTTTATAATTTTCACCTCTCAGTCTGGCAATGGTGTTTCTACCTTACCTACCCTGGTGGTTTTGCTTCTGAATGCTTTTCATAGACCAAATTACATAAACTCACTTGTCATTTCAGTGTTTCACTCAAAACTGCTTCTGGCAACTATACTGAAGTCTGTACTTTGGTACATGATGTTAAAGTTTATTAACAACTAACTTTTTGATTTATTGGAATCAGTTTCTGTCTGTCCTTCAAAAAAAATCTCATCATTTGGTGGGGAAGTGGTATAAAAAGACAAAAGAAATTCCATAGGGACTATGTGACCACAGAAGAACAGCTAGCTGTTTGTTGTCGCCTACCATAACAACCAAAAGACAGAAAAAGTTAATTCCATTTTATTTTGCAATCCACAAACACTTACTATGTTTTAGCACTGAAACTCTAACCTTCTCATGACTAAGAACCACTAAGAACTCTGCCATAAATTCTGTTCTCCATCATCATTTTTCTAAAGCCTAAAGATTACAGGGAACTCTACTCAGTATTCTGTAATAACCTATATGGTAAAAGAATCTGAAAAAGAATGGAGATATATATATATGTTATGTTACATTTAATATATATAATTGACTCACTTTGCTGCACAACTGAAACTAACACAACATTGTAAAACAACTATACTCCAATAAATTTTTTAGAAATAAATTAATTAAAAGTACAAAGCTTAAACAAAAAGAACAGGGCAAGGGGCAATTCCTGATGCTGTTTTCCCAGTATGGAATAAGGTAATTAACAGATCAAGATAGGATGATATCAACAATTTAACTTGAAGGAAATAGGCCATCAATAATGATAACCAAGTGTTTCATGGCTAAAAGTCAGATCAGGACATGTTTACACGATAAGATGCTTAGACTTGCCATACCTCAGAATTCTCAGTACGTGGCAGACATAACCAACTCATTCTCTTCCAAGTAGGAAGACTTGCCCACCAAACTTTAGTAGCAACCAGCATGGGGAGGCACGATTCTTAGATATCTCAGCTATTACAATGCCCAGAAGAAGCCTCCTCATGTTAATAAAAGGATGTGTTAAGTCTAGGCACTTTAAGGAGGTGTCTTTAAGGAGGCACTTTAAGGAGACTAGCTGTCTCCCTCTACCTCCTCTTCCTTCTGAACGTATGGATTTGACTTTTCTGAGAAGGAAGTTATTGGCTCAACTCAAGCCTTCAGTGTGCAGGAGCAGTGCAAAAGCAAGTCATTGTCAGTCTGTGCATGCCCTACTGGATCCAGAGGCAAGAACTGAGGCTATTCATCCTGTAAGCCCAGCCCCGCCCAGCCTGTGACTCAGTGAGAACCAAACCTGGGTGTGTCCTAGACGTGGAATTCTAACAAAAGAGGGTTACTGGCATTTGCTTCTGTGCCCTGAATTTGACATTAATTGTACCCAGGGCAAACCTTAGTTGGCAGGGGCAACGGGGAGGGTGATCTGTGTACTAACAGAGCAACGGCTGAACGCTAGCCCCCAATATATGTGCACAGTCCCCCATGACCAAGCTCCAACTCTAGTTCTTTGTTAACAGCCCATATCCTTAAGTGAACTGCAGTCCTGCTCTGAAGCTTGACTCCTGAGCTAAGATCCTAAATGCTCATCCCAGGCTCTTTAGGGGAGAGATCTTTCTTACTCTCCACACTATGGCTGTGGTCATGGCTCAGTCCAGGAGAAGCTTGCCACAAGCAGTGAAGATGTTCTGCTCTGAAGCTTTCTGTTGTTACTATCTACATATCCCTGCCCATGAGAGTAGACCTTGCAGATATCATTTTTGGTGTATAGCTGAGGAAATGGGAAATGCCTTCTTCAGGACCAGTTCCTCTAGTCCAACCCGCCACAGTCTTTAAGAATATTTCCTCCTACCAGATGGCCCGTGCTTCATGGCAATGCTGGCTGAGTGCATAACAGGAAAATGCTGGGATGTATCCTAGAACACAAACGGCTATTCCTTTTCTTTTTATCCATGTTCTAAAATGTAAACATGCCTTTAACAAAAATGGGCAGGGAAGTGGGAGCCTTAGGTATGGAGGGCCTTAAATGTGAAGTGCAGAAAACTGGACATCTGACATTCATAAATACCCATAGGCTTCCAGTTCTGGGGTCTACTCCTGAGAAAACACATTAATATCAGTGATAGCCTCATGGACCCATCAAAAACAGTGCTCTGAGGAGAAACTGTGGACCCGCATCTTTTTCCTTCTCTGTTTTCCCAGATGAGAGACAAGAGCTTAAATCTCTAGGAACAGTAGAGTAATTGGCATAGGTGATGCTTATCTTATTTAACAAAGAAACTCTTGGTTGACTATATAATGGCACAGACCACAGAATATTATACAGTTATTAAAAAGATAAAATTGGATCCTTATCAGGACCCAAATGAATGGTCATTACATACTTTTAGGTGAATTAACTATATTGCAGAGTAATAATACATATTATCTGACTCCATTTTTATAAAAACAAACCAAATACTCTCTGTGTGGGAGAGATTTTTATATGTGTGTATATATATATATGTATATATATGTATATACATGTTTTTTAATGAACAGAAAGAGCATAGGAAGAGCTCTTCTGTTACCTAAATATCTTGGCATTTCTTGCTCTAATTTCATTTTTACATTGAGTGTGGTTTAATTTGTAAAATGTTTTTAATGTAATGGATTTTGGGGAAAGTATATTGAAAGTAAATCAGATTTTATGTGTCAAATGGGTATTCTGAGTTAGTAAGTTCTGTAAGAAGCATTTTGTAAATTTTATGAGTAACCTAATTTGATTTAAATATTCATATTTGCACTTATGTAGAGTAAGGAACTATTCTACTGTACAATCAGACACTCTGCATACAGAAACCATACTGATCTCTAAGTTTCCTTTATTTCCAATGAAAATCCACACTTCAGAGACTAGGAGCTCTCACCCATCCAGGTACTATCACTCCATCCATGTTTAATGCCACATGAATGCTGGCCATTATCACTCTAAGCAGTCGCTATGGTGGCAAAGATAAATAAACCTTGGGAACTGCCTCTAAAAATTCTTAGTCAAGTGAAAATCATTTTTATCCTACCAAGCTAGGATGTAATGGCAGTTCTTTGGGGAAAGAGGTGGGCTTGGTTTTTCTGATTCAGTGAGGAAAATATGATATTGTGCCCTCTGTGTGAAAAGTAATAGGCAGATAGTCCTGAAAACAGCAAATCCCAGGACAAAGGGAAAAAAAAAACAAAAATTAACAGGAATTCTGGTGGCTGAATGATGACCATCACCTTCTGGAATGATGCCCCCTCAGACATGGGCAAAAGTCGCATCTGGCATGAAAATCACTCCACTTTTACAGTGCACTGAAATATTTTCATATATTTTATAAATGGTACCAGCTTAGTTACTATTTTTGCTCAGGTAAACACTATTCCATTCATTACCATACTAACTTTCAAGATTATGGAGAAACTTCTGCACGTGGGCCCATAAACATAGCTACTAAAGTTCACTCAGGTATCTTACCTCCCTCATAAAGGAAGGGAAAGCATCAGGTTCTGAAACAAAAATTCAAATAATGAAACAAACTGGGTAACTTCATCTGAATCCTTAAATTCTCAGCTCCAGAAACCTCAGGGATTGGGTGGTATGTCCTCTTTACACAAATTTCTCAAAGAACTGAGGAAAGGCCAAAATTAAGATCCTCAAGTGAAGCAGGCTCGCAAGTCTCTGTTTTAAAAAGTAAACGCTGATTGCTTTATTGAGATCACAGAAGGGGTATAGCCAGCATGCTACAAACTTGAGTAAAAAGATTCTTAAGAAGGTTGGCAGCAAATACTCAGATGTGTGGGAATGTTTCCCCCTCTCAACCAACAAAAACCCAGAAACCCACACATATTTATGTATATGAAGACAGAAGAAGAAATACGTAAACGCACATGTAATGGCTATGTTTTAATAGAAAGAATGATGACAGGGTGAAGAAATGTGATTATACAGTACTTCCAAAGATTTGTTTTAAGCAAGACAGGAAACTAACTACATTCTAAATTGATAAACGAATTAATGATTTTAAGTATGATTACTCATCGTGAAACTATGTACCACTATGGGAGGAATAAAGGCTTGATGAAAATATAAATGACTCAAAGGGTGAAAGTGAAATGGGTTTCCTTGTTTTTACAACATAAAATAAAAAATCTATTCTATCAGAAAAAAAACTAATTTTTTTCCTATGGAAGAAAAAAGCCCACCATTATAATTTTTAATGTGAATCCACTGAGCTCTGTAACTGACATTTATATATAATAATTTATCTTGCAATAGCTGGATAATATAATGGTATTGTAATGGATAATATAATAATAGTATATTAATAGATGTATATTAATAAAAGTTTTGGTTAAATGTGAAAGCTGTTTGTTTGGGAAAGAAGTTGAGAAATAAGGTATCTTCATTATCAGGCTTTATGACATATCATGGAACATAAGTGCTTTTATGAGTTGTAAAAATCACTTCAATTTTTGACACTCTGTGTTTCAAGGGATTCTGATTGGCAGCTGATTACACTTTTGCTTCAGTCATTACTTTCTTTAGTGAAATTAGTGAGCTAGAAAATTGCATTGTAATTCATCAAGGGAAAATTAACATTGAGAGAGATCTTAAGGCTATGATCATATATTTACTTTGTATACAATATATAATTTTTTCAAGCAATTTCTAATAAAAAATGTGCCAGAGAGTATATATTATCAATTCAACTGAAATAATGATAATCCATTTCTTCACATTTGGTTTCTGTAAATGGAGAAGTTTTATCTGCCTTGAATTCCCTGTGTGATGGCATTAAAATAAATTACAGCGAGAATAGGATCTCTCTGCTCTTACTGTCTCTTTCATGTTCTAGTTAAAATCATTTTGAACATTACCTATTTTTGAAAGGATCCTTCAAAGGCAACCAATAGTAACAGTATGTTCACCCTAACACAAATATAAAATTCACTGTCAGAATTACTCTCTTGAAAACAAATGTGTGACATTATGGGAAATGCTCTTGAAATCTTAGAAATATCATACCCAAATAATGCTATTAATTGGATGGCAAAGGTATTACAGATGTATTTTCATAAAACTTAAAAGTTCTTAAAAGATTACAAATTTAACATACCCAAATTAAATTAACTTAGGGAAAGGAAGCCATCATCTGACTTTAGGTATATTCTTTTTACTCTTCAGAAGTCAGTTCTAAGAAGTTCTCAACAATTTATTCTTGTAAACTAGATATAAAAAAAGTTTACACTGTATGAAAGTTGTGGGAGGTAAAAGAAGTATTAGAAAATTGTAAAACTGACTAGAAGATATTCATTCATTCAGCTACAACAACAAATTCAACAGATTCATGTTAAATTCATGTCATTTACATTCTGTAGGCATAGCTAATACATTTAATACTCATTGACTGAAAAAGAAAAAGTAGTACCTAGAGAACAGAGTTAATTTTTCAAAGAGTTTTATAGTTCTATTTAATGTTACAATGAAGGAAAATTTTCAGTTCAGTTCAATTCAGTCGCTCAGTCGTGTCTGAANTTCAACAGATTCATGTTAAATTCATGTCATTTACATTCTGTAGGCATAGCTAATACATTTAATACTCATTGACTGAAAAAGAAAAAGTAGTACCTAGAGAACAGAGTTAATTTTTCAAAGAGTTTTATAGTTCTATTTAATGTTACAATGAAGGAAAATTTTCAGTTCAGTTCAATTCAGTCGCTCAGTCGTGTCTGAATCTTTGCAACCCCATGAATTGCAGCACGCCAGGCCTCCCTGTCCATCACCATCTCCCAGAGTTCACTCAGACTCACGTCCATCGAATCAGTGATGCATCCAGCCATCTCATCCTCAGTCGTCCCCTTCTCCTCCTGCCCCCAATCCCTGCCAGCATCAGAGTCTTTTCCAATGAGTCAACTTTTCGCACGAAGTGGCCAAAGTACTGGAGCTTCAGCTTTAGCATCATCCCTTCCAAAGAAATCCCAGGGTTGATCTCCTTCAGAAAGGACTGGTTGGATCTCCTTGCAGTCCAAGGGACTCTCAAGAGTCTTCTCCAACACCACAGTTGAAAAGCATCAGTTCTTTGGTGTTCAGCCTTCTTCACAGTCCAACTCTCACATCCATACATGACCACAGGAAAAACCATAACCTTGACTAGGACCTTAGTCAGCAAAGTATTGTCTCTGCTTTTGAATATGCTATCTAGGAAGGAAATTTTAAATTGATAAAATAACATTGAAAGGAAAAAAATTCAAAAAGTAGGATTTTATTTTGAAATAAAACTATTTATCATTGCTGGAGGAGGAAATGACAACCTACTCCAGTATTCTTGCCAGGAGAACCTCACAAACAGTATGAAAAAGCAAAAAGATACAGTGCTGGAAGATAAGCCTCCCACGCCCCCAGGTCAGAAAGTCTCTGATATGCTACTAAGAAAGAGCAGAGGGCAATTACTAACAGCTCCAGAAAGAATGAAGCAGCCAGGCCAAAGGAGAAAGGAAGCTCAGTTGTGGGTGTGTCTGCTGGTGAAAGTCTGATGTTGTAAACAACAGTATTTCATAAGAACCTGGAATGTTAAGCTCATGAATCAAGATCAAGGTAAACTGGATGAGGTCAAGCAGGAGATGGTAAGATTGAACATCAACATCAGTGAACTAAAATGGAAGGGAAAGGGTGAATTTAATTCTGATAATCATAGTATCTATTACTGTGGGCAAGAATACTTTAAAAGAAATGGAGTAGCCTTCATAGTCAACAAAACAGTCCAAAATGCAGCACTTGGGCACACACTCAAAAATGACAGAATGATCTTGGTTTGTTTCCAAGGCAAACTGTTCAACATCATGGTAATCAAATCTATGCCCCAACCACTGATGGGGAAGAAGCTGAAGTTGACCAGTTCCATGAAGACCTACAACACCTTCTAGAACTAACACCAAAAAAAACGTGTCCTTTTCATCATAGAGGATTGGAATGCAAAAGTAGGAAGTCAAGAGATATCTGGAATAACAGGCATGTTTGGCCTTGGAATACAAAATGAAGCAAAGCAAAGAATAAAAAGAGTTTTGTTAAGAGAAAGTGTTGATCATAGCAAACACCCTTATCCAACAACCCAAGAGATGACTCTACACATGGACCAGATGGTCAATACCAAAATCAGATTGATTATGTTCTTTGCAGCCAAACATGGAGATGTAGTATACAGTTAGCAGAAACAAGACTTGGAGCTAACTGTGGCTCAGATCATGAGCTTCTTATTGAAAAATTCAGACTTAAATTGAAGAAAGTAGGGAAAACCACTAGGCAACTAGGTTATGACCTAGATCAAATCCCTTATGATTATACAATGGAGGTGACAAGTAAATTCAAGGAGTTAAATCTGGTAGACGGAGTGCCTGAAGAATTATGGATGGAAGTTCATACTATTCTACAGGAAGCAGTGACCAAATCATCCCAAAGAAAAAGCAATTAAATAAGCCAAAGTGGTTGTCTGAGGATGCTTTACAAGTAGTGGAAGAAAGAAGACATGTTAAAGGCAAAGGAAAAAAGGAAAAATACCCAAATGAATGCAAAGTTCCAGAGAAAAGCAAAGATGGTAAGAAGGACTTTTTAAACGAACAATACAAAGCAAGAGAGGAAAACAACAGATTAGGAAAGACTAGAGATCTCTTCAAGAAGATTGGAGATATCAAGGGAATATTTGATGCAAGGATGAGCACAATAAAGAACAGCAGTGGTAAGGACCTAACAGAAGCAGAAGAGATTAAAAGAGGTGGTAAGAATACACAGAAGGACTATTAAAAAAAAAAAAGGGTCTTAATGACCCAGAAAACTATGATGATGTGGCCACTCACCTGGAGCTGAACATTCTGGAGTATGAAGTCAAGTGGGCCTTAGGAAGCATTACTATCAATAGAGGTAGTGGAGGTGATGGAATCCAGCTGAGCTACTTCAAATCCTAAAAGATGATACTGTTAAAGTACTTCACTCATTATTACAGCAAAAACGCAGCAGTGATCACAGAACTGTAAAAAGACAGCTTTCAGTCCAATCCCAAAAAAGGACAATAACAAAGAATGTTCAAACTACCATGCAATTGTGCTCATTTCACATGCTAACAAGGTTGAGCCCAAAATCTTTCAAGTTAGACTTTAGCAGTACATGAACTGAGAACTTCCAAATGTAGAAGCTGGGTTTCAAAGAGGCATGGGAACCAGAGATCAAATTGCCCCAGCATCCACTGCATCCTAGAAAATGCAAGGAAATTCCAGAAAAACATCTATTTCTGCTTCATCGAGGGCTTCCCTGGTGGCTCAGAGGTTAAAGCGTCTGCCTGCAATGTGGGAGACCTGGGTTTGATCCCTGGGTTGGGAAGATTCCCCTGAAGAAGGAAATGGCAACCCACTTCAGTATTCTTGCCTGGAGAATCCCATGGATGGAGGAGCCTTGTGGACTACAGTCCACGGGGTAGCAAAGAGTCGGACACGGCTGAGCGACTTCACTTTCACTTTCACTTTTCTGCTTCATGGACTATGAGAAAGCCTTTGATTGTATGGATCACAAAAAACTGTGGACAATTCTTCAAATGATGAGAATATCAGACTACTTTACCTGTCTTCTGAGAAACCTGGATGCAGGTCAAGAAGCAACAGTTAGAACCTTACATAAAACAGCCAGCTGGTTCCAAACTGGGAAAGGAGTACAACAAGACTATATATTGCGACTCTGCTTATTTAACTTATATGCAGAGTACATCATATGAAATGCCAGACTGGATGAATCCCAAGTTGGAATTAAGATTGCAGGAGAAATATCAACAACCTCAAATATGCAGATCAGTTCAATTCAGTTCAGTAGCTCAGTCGTGTCCAACTCTTTGTGACCCCATGAATCGCAGCATGCCAGGCCTCCCTGTCCATCACCATCTCCTGGAGTTCACTCAGACTCACGCCCATCAAGTCAGTGATGCCATCCAGCCATCTCACCCTCTGTCGT
The DNA here is from genome assembly GCA_006410615.1 of Neotragus moschatus. Taxonomy (NCBI): domain Eukaryota; kingdom Metazoa; phylum Chordata; class Mammalia; order Artiodactyla; family Bovidae; genus Neotragus; species Neotragus moschatus. Next base: position 442,375 of record SJYA01001833.1, on the reverse strand, counting down.
CCCCTTCTCCTCCTGCCCCCAATCCCTCCCAGCATCAGAGTCTTTTCCAGTGAGTCAACTCTTCGCATGAGGTCGCCAAAGTACTGGAGCTTCAGCTTTAGCATCAGTCCTTCCAAAGAAATCCCAGGGCTGATCTCCTTCAGAAAGGACTGTTTGGATCTCCTTGCAGTCCAAGGGACTCTCAAGAGTCTTCTCCAACACCACAGTTCAAAAGCATCAATTCTTCGGCGCTCAGCCTTCTTCACAGTCCAACTATCACATCCATACATGACCACTGGAAAAGTCATAGCCTTGACTAGACGGACTTTAGTCGGCAAAGTAATGTCTCTGCTTTTGAATATGCTATCTAGGTTGGTCATAACTTTTCTTCCAAGGAGTAAACGTCTTTTAATTTCATGGCTGCAGTCACCATCTGCAGTGATTTTGGAGCCCAGAAAAACAAAATCTGACACTGTTTCCACTGTTTCCCCATCTATTTCCCATGAAGTGATGGGACCGGATGCCATGATCTTAGTTTTCTGAACGTTGAGCTTTAAGCCAACTTTTTCACTCTCCTCTTTTACTTTCATATGCAGATAATATCACTCTAATCATAGAAAGTGAGGAGAAACTAGAGTCTCTTGATGGAGGTGAAAGAGGAGAGTGAAAAACCTGGCTTAAAACTCAAGATTCAAATGGAAAGAGTAACATGGAAACTTATATTACCTTATGTAAAATAGATAGGAAAAAGGAATTTGCTGTAGGTGGTTTAGACAGTAAAGCATCTGTCTACAATGCAGGAGACCCAGGTTCGATCCCTGGGTTGGGAAGATCCCCTGGAGAAGGAAATGGCAATCCACTCCAGGATTGTTGCCTGGAAAATCTCATGGACAGAGGAGCCTGGTAGGCTGCAGGCCATGGGGTCGCAAAGAGTCGTACACGACTGAGCGACTTCACTTCACTTCATAGGAAACTCAAACAAGGGCTCTGTATCAACCTAGAGGGGTGGGATGGGGAGGGAGATGGGAGGGAAGTTCAGAAGGGAGGGGATATATGTATACCTATGGCTGATTCATGTTGAGGTTTGACAGAAAACAGCAAAATTCTGTAAGGCAATTATCCTTCAATAAAAAAATAAATTAATTTTAAAAAAAAAGAAGATCATGGCATCTGGTCCCATCACTTCATGGCAAATAGATGGAGAAACAATGGAAACAGTGATGGACTTTATTTTCTTGGGCTCCAAAATTACTGAGGACAGTGAATGCAGCCATGAAATTAAAAGATGCTTGCTCCTTGAAGAAAAGCTATGACAAACATAGACAGTGTATTAAACAGCAGAGACATTACTTTTCCAACAAAGGTCTGTATAGTCAAAGTTATGATTTTTCCTGTACACATGTACAGGTGAGAGTAGGATCATAAAGAAGGCTGAGCGCTGAAGAACTGATGCATTTGAGTTGTGGTGTTTGTGAAGACTCTGGAGAGTCCCTTGGACTGCAAGGAGATCCAACCAGTCCATCCTAAAGGAAATGAGTCCTGAATATTCATTGGAAGGACTGATGCTGAAACTGAAGCTCCAATACTTTGGTCACCTGATACAAAGAGCTGACTCATTGGAAAAGACCCTGATGCTGAGCAAGACTGAAGGCAGGAGAAGGGGCAGACAGAGGACGAGATGGTTGGATGGCATCACTGACTCAGTGCACATCAGTTTTGAGCAATCTTTGGGATATGATGAAGGACAAGGAAGCCTGGCGTGCTTCAGTCCATGAAGTCACTGAGTTGAACAAGACTGAGTGACTGAACAAATCAGTACAAAGGAAAGAAAAATCTTTTGCAAAGATCAACTTAACAACAAATTTATCATTGACAAGAAGCAATTCTAAAATAATCATTTTCCCTGTGAAAATAATATGTTTCTCTTTGTATATATTGCTCAGCACATGAATGCAAAATCACCATGAGAATCTCTATGTCATCTTGTTGGCCTTTTTCCTCTGCATGCCCTTTCTATGACTTTGCTTCTACCTGCCTCTATCCTGGGCTTGCTTATTTCATCCTGTTGTCATTAGCTTTTGGCCACCCATTCCGCGCTCACACAAATACAAAGGGTATCTGGTATTACTACTATATTGGGTTAGCTGAAACATTCACTCCATATTTTCTATAAAATGTGATGGAAAAACCCAAATAAAATTTTTGGTCAACCCAATATTTGATATGTGAGAACAAGAGTGATACAATTCTGCCTCTGTAGCCAAAAGTCAAGTGACATGATAGAAATAAGATTGTTACATATATGGACTATGTACAGCCGCATGTTCTCTCACACAAGCATTAATTTTCAATATAGTGCATTCATTACATATTTGATAAACTTAAATAAAATGGGAATCTGACTCAAAGATATTTATCTAGATAATTTTGAAAATTGCAATAATAAGGACATATTAATCTACCCCAGGGTAAGATTTCAGAAGAAACATTATCATATTATATAATAATCTACATGTATAAAATATTATTAGAATACTAAATTATAAATAAGTAATTTTTGAAAACTCCATGATGATGGATCCAATTTTTTATTTTAATGAGTTACTAAGAAAAACCAACTAAACTACTACAAAGTAGTAAAAGAGCTTTGAAATGGGCTTTTGAAGATCAGCACTCACATATATTGATCATGCTTTCTAGCTAACAGACTCAGATCTTTCCATTGCTACTAACAGTTGTCAAGCAGCTGTGTCAGGCTCTTAGTCATGAAAAGAAGACCCTTTCCTCACGATGAAACATCACTTAGTAGGCACAAAGAATACAAAACTACAATCCAAATTCACCTCTGTTTCTTAGACTCACAGGAGTAGTTTTAATGGCTGGCAAAAATAGTTATTTAAAATAATCAGAATTTTATACTTTATTAAAGCCATAATTTATTTAGTGCTTACATGCAATTTGCTAAATACTTTATATACAATCGGCCATTTGTAAACAAGTGTTCTGCACCTGCAGTCTCAATCAACCACAGATCAGAAATATCAAAAAAATAAAAATTCCAGAAAGTTCCAACAAACAAAACTTGAATTTGCCTCTTGCCAGTAACTCCTAATATAGCATTTACCCTGTATTAGGTACTTTGAGTGATCCAAAGAAAATTGAAAGTATATAAGAGGATGTGTGTAGGTTATTTGCAAATACAGCACCATTTATATAAGGGACTTGAACATCTGTAGATGTTGTTAACTGAGGGGGTCCTGAACCAATCATCCAGGATACAGAGAGATGACTGTTCATTATTGCTTTTAATTCTCACAATAATCTCATCCAATAGGTATTATTATTCCCATGTCCCAGGGGAGGAACTGAAGCTTAGTGTGCTTGTTTATTTAACTCCACTCATCCACACATCTAGACATTCATCAGTCTGTTTATTCACTCACTCATACCTTCATTCACTAAATATTTGAAGATCACCAAATGTCAGGCATCATGGCAGGAGCTGAGGCTGTAGCTGTGAAAAAGGCACCCTAAGTCACCAAAGGGGCCACGTATTTCTCAACCCCAGCCCCCATTTGTCAATCAGCACATGGGCATTACTGTCTGAACAAGAGAAAACCAGTTTAAACTTCTATGTCATCAACACCATTAAATTCATGTTGCTTTTCCTTTTTTCATTTCCTTTCAGGAAGAGCAACTTATGATATTATAAAGTAAGATGAAACATTTCAATACCTCACTCTGCTTGTAAAATTTAATTTTGCGACTGCTCCCAAAGTTTATCAAGATGGCCTAATTTCAAATGGACAAAATGTCATACACTTTTAAAGGATTTTCATGAAGTAACAGTACCACTTGCACTTGTAAACTAAAATACCAGGTGTGTGTTGCCACATAAGCCTGCAATGGCATGAGTTCTGAATGTTATAAGGGCTCCAGGTTCACGACATGCCTGAATGATCACTCTGTAATAGTCACCCAGTCAGCCTCCAAGTTTACAGCACTGACTTAACGATGATTTCTGAAGACTGTCATTAAGTTTATCCATTTACTTTTTATTTAACCCAAGGAAGTTACCAAGATTCTGTACAGGAGGACAGGTGGAAGGGGACACGCAGTAGGCAGCTATGGTACTTTGAAAGCAGAGCTAGGGGATGTTATGTTCTATTTCCATGGAAAACATGCAAATTTTATTTGGATTTTGTGTCATGTAACAGCAAAAATATTTATATTTTTTAAGGAGTACTTAATTCATATTTAACCTAAGATTTCACTCAGTCCGATACTGGCCAGGGTTCTTGGTCCCCTCAGTCAATAAAAATTGATAAGAAGCCAGACAAGAAATTCAAGCAGGGCTTTTGTGGGGCCCCTGCTGCACCTGGGTGAACAAGAACAGGAAACATTTCCTTGCTCACTTGCTCCCTGAAGTGGGGGTGGGTGAGCTTATTCCTTATATGGGGTGAGTGTAGGGGTCAATCCAGGTCTTGGGCCAGAGGAGTGGCTTAGGTCGTTTGCCCACCCCTAAGGTGGTACTGAGCACAGGGGTTATATGCAATACCCTGGTTTTGCTCCTGACACTTTACTTTTGCTCCCAGCTCTTCAGAAGAGGCAGTTGGGTTTTTTTTGGTCTTTTTGCATCTTTTATCCAGAATGTGCCCCAACTGCTTGCGTGCAGGCAGTTATTTTTAGTCCCTTAGGGTTTCTTTGTCCTTTGTTTCTTGAGAAGTTTGTCCCAGTACAAGGATTGCAGTAAAGGGTCCCAGGTCCCTGCCTGTCTCACTTAATATTACAATCCCTGTGGGGTGTACTTGGAAGGCTGATAGATATTTTGGTGGTGTTATATCCCCGCCCCTTCTGGACACTCTTTGACCCTGCCACCAGCCTCTCCCACTAGACTAAGTTTCTTAAGGGTAGAAAGTGAGACATATGTCTCTGTATCCTCAGAGACTTAGGGGCCATGAACTTGGATGGAAAAAAAAATCCTTATTTCTATGAACCTGACTTAAACATACCATTTCTTTCACTTGTGAATGCTGGGAACAAATCAAACTGGCTTTAGGAAATCCAGTGATTTTTGTCAACAGGAGAAATCACAAATATTTTCCTGTTGCATTCCAGTTGATGCAGAGATCCCAGAATATCATTTATACTCATCACTGCTCAGGAATTAGAGTGATTTTTAGACCTGCTGTTAGCCCTTGATATTTAATGTGTTAACATAAAAGAACATACATTAATGTTTCAAAATTTTATTTTAAATTTTTGGTAAATATTTCTATATAATTGTTTTAGTAAATTTTTGTACTTTATTCTATGGATTTCAAATATTCTGAAGAAGAATTCGCAGGTACCAAGAGGTCAAAAACACATATACACACACAAAAAGTATTAAGCAGCTCCTATTAAAGCCTGACAGGAGAGAATGGAAAGGGACGGAGTGATGAGAATTATTTACAATCCTATTGGTGGTCCAGTTACTTAAGAGTGATAAAGACGATGTCCTACTCTGAGGTTATAAAGATTGGTGTTCCCCTCTAGAATACTGTGCAGTATTTTGTGTGCTGTTGTATCATTCCTAATACTGAAGCAATCCTGAAGGTTAAGAACTTGAATGGAGGAGGAATTTGAGTGATAGCTCAGTAAATGCTACTTTTAAGGGTGTACATCTGTAGTTGGCTAGAGGGCTGTGAACTGCCAGAGAATTAGACAAGCCTTTAGATTTTTTATTGAATGCTGTAATCAGCTTCCGAAGGGGGGAAAAAATGATGGCGAAATTCCCACGGAGCTATGTAAGTGCATCCAGATTATACCTGAGAGAAATAGCTCTGCCTGGCCACAGGTCATTGTAAGACTACATGGAAGGAATTTCCCTAGCCACAGGAATTAACTCCACGAGAGCCTTCTAAGAAAATTGGATAAATGATAATAAACATTTTAGAGCAGGGAAGGATTGATTACAATACCTAAAACTGGGCACGGAATGACTGAACTGAATTCAAGGAGAAGGTACCTGGATCTTAATGATGTGCTAACTCCTTTAAGAGATGACCTTGATCTGCTAGGAACAACTTTAAGTCTACTCACAAGAGAAAAAAAAGAGAAGGAGGGATGAGATACTTTAGACTTTGCTTCAATGCAAAGAGCTTACCCTTATTAATTCCTCCACATTAGTCAGGAAGCCCAGGGGGTTTGTTTGGAAACAAGTGAGCAAACACACCACTGCCAAGGTTAAACTTATGCTATCATGGTGGATAAGATGTCCAGTGGCCCTGGACCAAAATATGAGGCTGGATATACGTTGAGTGGGCTTCCCTGGTGGCTCAGCTGGTAAAGAATCCATCTGCAGTGTGAGAGACCTGGTTGGGAAGATCCCCTGGAGAAGGGAAAGGCTACTCACCCCAGTATTCTGGCCTGGAGGATTCCATGGACTGTATAGACCACTGAGTCACAAAGAGTCAGACACAACTGAGCGACTTTCACTTACACTTCATACATTAAGTATGTATGTATCTCTTAATCACACATGCATAATGCCTGCTCTGTGCTGCTTACCTAAGCACCTTACATAGACTCACTCATTAAATTCTAACTACAGTCAAAGATGTAAACATTCTTTTTTAGGATCTCCATTATACGGATGCAAAAACTGGGGGAATGAGAGGGTGAGGAACTTGGTCAGAGTCACACAAATTCTGGCAGGATCAGGTTTGGAGGCCAGGTTTCTAAGACCATATTTTCAACAACTATGTTGAGTCCCCTCTGTAGAAACAGTACTGTAGAAGTGTAACCCAGAGTGACCATGGGAAGTTGTAGCTTTGAAGTCAGGAGGAAAGCAGCAGGAAAAGATTTCAGGTGTGCTTAAAAGACTTCCATTTCATTCTTTGAGATCAATTCGGAAACATTTAATTTAGTTCCCAATTTCTTCTCTTCCTTTCCTCTTAATAAGTGTAAGGACCGAGGAGAAAACAGAAGGTTGAAAGGGCTGCGTGACAGGGACAGTGTTACCTTTTCCATTTCTTTCAATGTTATGCTATATCTGTGTGTATGAAATGCAATGGGGTTTTTAAAAAATCACAGATATCCCGAAAATGGTCACTGCAAAGTCATCTAGACATTGACTTGTGAAAGATATAATTAAATTTAAAATGTAACAATAGTAATTTAAACTCCTAATAAAAGAGATGATAACAGATTTCTACTAGTGGATCCCATTAATATAGAGGTACCACTGATACAGAGGATACTCTCCATTATCAAACTAAACACAAGAAGGAATTAAGCTTCCCTTTCTTCCCAGCTTTAGGTTATGGAAAAATTAAATCTCAGAAAGGCAAAAAAAAATCATAATTCAGATTTCAAAAACAAAATTATATAAAATCACAACTGAAAAGAAGTTGTTCTCTGACTTGCAAAACCCTGACAGGAGCTTGACAGGAAACCATCCTGTCAGGATGGCTTTTGGAAGTCAACTGTCTAAAATGTTGCTTATTCATGATGTTGGCAAGGTAGAAAATACTGAGAGGAAAATGAGATTGCAATCTCTCCTTGTCCAGCTGTCAAAGAGGACTGCAAATCTCTCTTCCACGGAAGAGACAAAACTTAAAAAAAAAATCACATTGTCAGAAAACTGCATATCACCTCCGTGGGTTTGAGGAACATCTAAAAATGAATGTAATGTGATAGCAGCCACCTGGACACCAAGTCAAAAGTGACAAAGATTATTGCTCTAGTACAGTGTGAACAATAGGGAACTGGAGAATGGTAATGAAGAGAAAGTCTACACATGTAAAACTACACAGAAGACATGATTCGGCCTTCAGGGTGCTGGAGAACAGAGACACCGAGCAAGGCGACCACCTACAATTCTCAGATGTAATGTTTCCCTCTGGTCTTAACTTTAATGTTTCATGCAATCTTCTTTTGAACATAACTACCAATTAGGCAGTTTACTGATAACAGATCAACGACCCTGGTAAGATTACCAACTTGTACAGGACTTGTACAACTAGATGATCGACTAAAAAGTGATTATAATGCCCACTCCAGAGTGGAAAATTTTTTTTCTTCTTAAAGCTGGAGAAGTCAAGGTATACCTGCAAAGCTGAAATTTAGAAATATGTAAGTCAAGGCAAGCTAATCCTCAAAGCACGTGGAGAAAGACAGCTCTAAGAGCATCCCAGGGAAACATTTCAGAGCTTTCCTCTCCTCCCACCCTTGTTTCTCAAGTCCTGGTATTCTCCAGTTTTTCATTTTATACGTGTGTTATATTGACACATCTTATTTGTGAAGATGGAAAACCATCTCAGTGATTCTATTCAATGATTCGATTCTTTCATCATGATTATCTATCTTAACTGTTGGTACTCTCTAATTCTAGGCTTCATGCGTGTTTTACTCACTTTTATTCAGTAACTTTATGTAAGGAGATTCCATCAGGACTAGTGTTTTCTTCCTCTAGCTTTCTTTATTCTTGCCTGTAATTGATCTGCTTTTGACCTTCTTCCCCAAATAGGGAACCATATTGTATTGATTTCTGAATCTCTGACAGAAGCCACAGTCCCTTACACAGCACGTGCTCAGAAAATGCTTGCAGATGTAAAGTACAAGAGCCTGAAGATGTTCTAGAACATTTTGTTTCTATTTTTCTACAAAAATATACAACATACAGAAACATCTGCACACAGCTGCACACCTCATGAATAATTACAAGGTTGGGCAACTAGTCAGCCTGGTGATGGATTAAAACAAGGTCTCTGTGCCTCATTTTCTCTCTTCTACAGGACTCCCATTTTGGTTTCCTGGGATCACTCTGGCCTTGCTTGTCTCAATACTGCAGGTGTTTCCTCTTGAGCCCCAGAAAGGGCTGCAGTTGTTTAAGTGTAAATGCTACAATGACTCTCAGTTAAAGAAAGGAGAGAGAAGGAGAGAAAAAAAACTAATCTTCTAACCCTTTGTCTGTTTCAGATTAATGAAATTCCATAGGAGAAATGTATCCTTTTATATCCGTTCTCTCTTTACTTCATCTTTAAGCCCTACTGACTTCCAAACTGTCTACTACTTAGCTTTAGACAATATGGCTTTGAGCATGATTTGGTTTTATTACTTTAAGGATGGTGGTTGGAGAGTGTGACGTTGGGAAGTTTTGGGGGTGCCCTTGGGGGTAGGGAATGGGGGAATTTTAGGGGTGAAGTGGGGAGAACTATGCATAGTTTCAGGTCATAGTAATTATATTCTCTAAAAACTGTATCAGAGGATGAATAGGTATCTGTTTAGAGCTTTGTTTCATCTCAGTTTTACAGACAAAATGACAGAGAGTATCTATCCACCATGTCAACATTATTCCCAAATATTTCTGGTTAAGAGGAACTTGTGAAACAAATTCTATCATGAAAAATAAATCAGAATTAAACTCCTTTTCCATTCACTATCATATTAAAATGACAATTTAATAGAATTCTTGTTCTTGTAGCTGACTAGTCTGTGTATTGTAATAAGCAATAGAATTACATCAAGTAAACATGAAGATAAATAAACCTTCAAAACGAACTGCAAAGTATTTAAAGATTAATAGATGCAGTAAAGCAAAACATAAATAAATCAAATTCTATTTTTTCATTGAACATTAGAAAAAGATAGTTTATAAAAATTTTCTTAAAATTGTGTATTCTGTCCAATGTGTCCTGTATCATTAGGGAAACTCAGCATTTATTACCATTTGTCATCACATCCTTACATTTTTATTCTAATATTACATGAGAATTAATTTTATACTCTTGACTTTGCTTTTATCTTCTTGATTTTTCAAAGGATGCTTCACTCAATGGTTAGCATTGATCATATGCCTAATAGTTGCCATTTCAAGACTTCAACTTAAATTAAGACTACAATATAAGTAGGGACTTACTATATAGATATACTATTGATCAAAACAAAAGATTTCTCAAAAGATTTAAATAAATCCCTACATCTGTTTTAATGATAAATCCATCAGGCAGAAAGTAATTCTTATAACCCATTAATAAAAATTTTCAGGACAATTAATAATTTTATGTTAGCATTTTTTATATTTCTTCTCAAAGCAGTCTCTGTCATTTCTGAACACTATTATAATGGAACATTTTAGCACCAAGAATTCAGCATCAGTGAGCTTTATCCACTATGCTGCTGCTAAGTCACATCAGTCGTGTCCGATTCTGTGTGACCCCATAGACAGCAGCCCACCAGGCTCCCCTGCCCCTGGGATTCTCCAGGCAAGAATACTGGAGTGGGTTGCCATTTCCTTCTCTAATGCATGAAAGTGAAAAGTCAAAGTGAAGTCGCTCAGTCATATCCGACTCTTCACGACCCCGTGGACTGCAGCCCACCAGGCTCCTCCATCCATGGGATTTTCCAGACAAGAGTACTGGAGCGGGGTGCCATTGCCTTCTCAGCATGACCAATACAGCTTCTACTTTTGGAAGGTTGAAAAAGGAACATTTTAGTGACATCTCCTGGACCTTCACTTTGTTGGTGAAGCAACCCCTGGTCTAGAAGTTGGATAAATGTAGTGGGGAAAATGAAGTGATAAACTGTAAAAGCCAATAAGCACACAGTGGTAATGCTATTACAATGCCAGGGAGCCTGTGCTGCTGCCTGATCCTGAAAAAACACAGAAATAATTACATGGTGATTATACAGCTGAGATATTTGCATTTTAACACTCTCTTTAGGATTTTCCTATAGTTTTGTTTTGTTTTGTTTTCCAGACCAGTCAATGACATAGCTCCTCAAAGATGCATCTTCATCTCCTATCCTTGCTGAACTTTGTGGTCAGAGGACTGTTGACTAGAATATTAATTCCAGAATTCTGCCTGGGAGACAAGGCTAGGGGAAAAACTTTCCCTGCAGACCACAAGGAGGTAAAGCAGGTTGAGTTTGCAGGGTGGCCTCAGTTGAAACTGCTTATTCTCCCCCTTTCAGGATGAAAGCCTCAAGCACACAGCTTCCTGTCCAGAGCTGTTAGTGTTAGGCAAGCACGTATTTTCAGACTAAAGAGAGAATAGGTTGAGGGCATTTACTTCTACATGTTAGGTCTATTTTGGATATCTTGAAAACAGAAAGCCTTCAGTGTTGAAAACCAGAGGCCTTTCCTACAGACTTTGCGATCACCCCCTGCCCCACAATACCTGTAGCCTGAGAGGCATGTTATATAAAACCCTCTCATAAAGTCTGGCCTTGCTCAAATTCTCTGAACAATTCTGCTGATGGAACCATAGGTGAAAATAAATTTGCATCCCTGGTTGGGAGTGGGGCATAACAAATAGGAGAGCCAACACTGTGGTCAAATGTCAGGTATGGAAAATAATCAAGGCATGTTTTAAACCAATAGACTATGAGAAGACATGATATTGGCCACAATGCAACAGAAGCTTAAAATTCCAAGTTTCTCCTCAGTTCCTCTCTCTCCAATCCTCTGTTTCTTGTGCTCTGTCATATCCCAGACTGGGGCTGTTCCTGGAGCTTGGGTCTCAGGATGAGAAACACAGAACAAGTACCCCAGTAGCTTTAGGTACCCAAACAAAGCCTAGCCTGTCACACAGTAAGTATCTGGAACAGGAATTTAAATTTTTATACATTTTTATGTACATAAGAAAAAAATTTCTCCAAAACTTACACTAAAATGTTCAATTTGCTGATTAAATCAATGTATGCGTCAATAATTTCCACTCTCATTTTACTTTTTATTGCTTGAATTTTTAATGAACATGCACTATATAAATTTTCTTCACTTGTAAAAAAATTACCCGTGCTGGTCTCCATTTAACAAAGATACCTAAGAGAAGTATAATGAATTTATTTTCAAAAGAAAGAACATCAATGATAAAAAAAAAATGTGTTCATTTAAAATTTGTAAAGAGTCACAGATTTCATGAACAGTATGTGATCAGAGCAACACACGGAGTAAAAGAGAAATACAGCAATATGGAAATGGCAAATTTCATCTCAACTTGTGGCCTTTAAAAAGTTCACTTAAGAGATAGTCATTAAATGACTACTCTGTGCAAAACACTATACAGAATTATAACAAAGGACAGGACATAATCCATATCCATTAAGCATCCATCCCTCAAAAGGACGACTTCCTATTGATAAGTGCAACTCAAGCTAGAAGATTACAGACATCACTAAGGAGTGTGAGGGCAAAGCCATATTTCAGGCCACATATCAGAGGAGTCTTGAAAGGTGAGTAGACTTAAAAGGCAAAGTGGGAAAAGGCATGTCTAGAAGGGAAAGAGTATGTGACGAGTTGGAGATAAGAAAATAAAATGGCATTTTCAGGGAGCTTTGAGCAGAGCAGTTTACCTACAGCCCAAGGATGAGGTAAGAAAGACATCAGAAATAAAGCGGAAAAAGTAGATTAGGGCTAGTCTGAGTTGACACCTAAGCTCATATGAAATCAGGAGCCAAACCATACATCTGTGCAGGAAAATTAGACGGCCAAGATTTAGGAATATTAGCCTGGTGGGTGCAAGACAGAATGGAATGGGGGAAACTGGACATAGTGTGGCCAGCTTGGAGACTGTTATGAAGTCTCAGTCTTAATAACTTGCATTAGAAGAGTCTCAGTGGACATATATGCCTATAAGAGAATACATTTCTATTATTTTAAAACACCAAGTTTTTGGTAATTTGTTACAGAAGTCATGGGAACCTAACACACTTACAAAGTTGTCATTTCTATCATGTAAATGAAAAATCTCAATATATGTTCACATGGTTACAATCAAAATAATGATCAATAATCAGTGAAACAATGATTAGTAAATTAATGAAATGATTAATAAAACAATCAAAGACATTTGAGATTAATTTTCTCAAAATATTTTTCTTGTTTTATTTATAATAGTATCTTAAGAGACCATTTTTGTCAGAGTTGTTTAGAGTTAGAGAAACTCTGCTTCAAAAGTAAATCTCCAAATTACTTAATTGTGTATGCTACACTTTTAAACAAACATCTCTGCATCAGGCAACTTTTATCTAGCCTTCTTACTTTCCAGGCTAAATAAGGGATATCATGAATCAACAGCAGCAAAAGAGTTCTGAGATACCATCAACTGTAATATGTGAAACAGAAAAACAACAAATACAGAAGCCACAGATATAGGAAAGGGACTTCGTGGGACAGACAGCCACTTACCCTTATGTACTCAAGAGAACAGGGCTACTTCAAAAAAATCCTTTCCCCACATAAACCATACATACATTCGATCATTTCTTATCATTTTCCATATCTGCTCTATTTAGAAAATTTGTTTTTTACTTATCTCACTGTATATTCAAAGAGGAGTACAAAAAAAGCAAGCTTTCATATTTTATGTTTCTTAATTTTCTCAATAACTCCTATCTTTTAATCCTGACTCTAGGACACGTAGTTTTTAAATTAAATCCTAAATATATTAAGATTTGGATCAGAATTCTCCTTTTTTCAGTCAGATTTTGAATGGCAACCCTGAATGGAAAGAAGTAACATCATTCATGATCCAAATAGGTCCCTTCACCTTGCTCTCTGAGCTTCACTCAGACTAACATTGCAACCAGTGTTCCCTATGTTTAAAACACTCCATCTTAAATGAAAAGCTGTTGAAAAGACTTTTGAATCTCAGGGAAAAGACAGTCTTGAAATTTAAAAGCATTTCAATACATTACAAATTACATGCTACATTTAAAATTTTTTAGAAGCAGCCAAAATGTTTGCCCCTTTAGCTGGTCATTTTCTAAGATTCCACTTGGCCGGCCCATTCTAGTAGCATGTGTGTTCAAGTTGTAAAGATACAGAGAAGACTCAATGGTGTGCAAGTTCATGATGAATCCCACATAGTTTAAAAAATACCAATAATAAATTTTAAAAGAAGGCAGTTGAAATGTACTGATAATCCCAAACTGGCTTAGTAAGTAATGGACAAATCACAGCTGCTGGAACTCTAGAAGTCCGATGACCCACAAAAGTGATTCCATAAGTGAATTACATTCTTATTAAGTAGGGAAATGCAAAAAAAAAAAAAAAATCGATAGATCAGGGAGTGTTTTAAATCATAGGATTCAACTAAAGATTTGTAAATTATCTCCTTGAAAGGTTGTCCGAAACATATTTCAATAGAGATTAGACAGGATGCTACTCTTCCCAATGTAGATAACAAGACTTGATTACATTTAAATTTTGTTATCATTCTTGAAATACTTATATTTAAGTGAGCTCATTTTCTTGACAGTGGGCATATTTTTACTTAAACCATAAGCATGCAGGCTAGTAAGAACTAACTAAAATCCTATTGTGTAAGAGTTCAATAAGCTAGACAGAAAAACACTATAATTAGAGATAATCTGTATATATGATTTACGTTGTCCAGAAGGCCTAAAGAGTTACATGAATTTTTAGAAGACAATTACTAAATTCAGCATTCTTCCATTTGATCTTTGAGTCTCAGAGGTCTATTTCTTAATGCCTCAAGTTCAGTTTTTCAAAATTATCTTCCTCAATTGTGTAACAGTTTAAACAAACAAAAAAGCAAATAAATAAGAAACAACAACAACAAAATTTTTTTTCACTTCTCCTAAAGCCTAAATTTTAGAAACCAGTGAGATGATCTTGGGCTCTTTTAATACTCAGTTCAGTTCAGTTCAGTCACTCAGTCTTGTCCGACTCTTTGCGACCCCATGAATCGCAGCACACCAGGCNAGTAGATGTTTTTCTGGAAATCTCTTGCTTTTTCAATGATCCAGCGGATGTTGGCAATTTGATCTCTGGTTCCTCTGCCTTTTCTAAAACCAGCTTGAGCATCTGGAAGTTCACAGTTCATGTATTGCTGAAGCCTGGCTTGGAGAATTTTGAGCATTACTTTACTAACTCAATGAAACTTTTAACCTTAGCCACCTGCAAAGAATAGTTCTTTTTCCCCTCCATTCTTGCCCAAATCTCCCAATTGCATTCTGAAACACACCAAGTATCTTGGGTTGTTTTAAAAGCTCACAGTGTTCAAAGACAGGACAACATGATAGTTAAGAGGAAGTGCTCTGGAGCCCCCACACCAATACTTCAGTCAGGGTCCCGCCACTTTCTAGCACAAGATCTCAAACAAGGTACTAAACCTTCCCATGACTCCATTTTCTCATCTAATAAGGGAGCATAAAACAGTGTCAACTAAGGGGATTACTGTGAGTCTTAAAAGGGTTGATAAACATAGAGATCTAGGCACACAGTAGAAAATGATAAGCAGCTACTGCACTGATTGTTTTGTACATGTCTCTTTGAGACAGAAAAAATGAGAACCTTAGTGTTTTAAAGTTAAACGTTATAAATGTTAAGATCAGCCAGAAAATAAAAAGATGGACTAAGGGTTCTTTAGGATAGGAAAGAAAAGGGCTTGGCTAGAGGAAGAATATTCAGTCTCCAGACTAACGCACAGCACATCTCTATAGAAGGATACTGTCCAGCCTCTGTGCATTCATTACCCCTTCTGAAGACTTGGAGAGAAGGCCCTGGGGGAAAGCTGAAATCAGTCACTCCAGATTTAGAACAGCTTCTAAATCATTGTATGTGGCTGAAATACTCTACACATGAATTACATAATCATTTTGGGTAAAAAGAGATTTAAAAATCACCTAACATCTCTCTAAATAATTAATAAACAGAGATTGCAATGAATGAAAATTATCCTGTTGTTAAAGATAATTGTGTGTCATCTGCTTTTAAGGTTTAAACAAGTTTCTGTTTTTAAGTAATGAAGTATAACACTTAATTCTCACAAATCAAAAGGCTATGTGTTGTTTTGGATTATTTTTGAGGGACTTTTTAACTTTCACTTAAATTCTGGTTCATTTAGCAGAGAGAAACATTCTTTAAGGGGTTAAAATAATTAAAAACATTTCCTACTCAAATGATCGCACAGGCATGAACCAATGGTATCCTGAATGCAAGTCCTCTCATGCTGCTTTGTTGCTTTTTTTAATCCACATGCAGGAACTGCTTTAGGTCACCTACTTTACAGAAGTCACAAGTATGTCCTGTTTTCCTGGGTAAGTGAAGCACATGCCATCCTAGGAAGGCTTCTAAATGCTGGTATTGTCAAATACAATAACAATAAATATAATGTTTCTAGTTATAGTCTATACAATAAAATCGAAAAAGAGCAAACTTGGTCATAGTTCCAAAGAACTTTACCGTTAGAACTATGAGGAACGGTTCAGAAAGCTTGGGTTACCGACCCTGGAGAGAAGACCATACTAAATAGTTTCTGTAACTTAAAATTCCAACAGAGAGGATGACGAACATAGATAGCTTTTCTCACTATCTTTGCTGAAGACAATTTCAGCTTCATCTCCTGCCCCTCTACATTTGCTCCTTAGATGAGATTATCCCAGGTCATCTATGATCAACATGAATGATCTCCAAAGCCCAGATTTCTCTGTTCACACATCCGTTTACCTTTGGATGGAAATATCTCTGGATATCTTTGGATGGAAAGTTTCTTGAAAGAATTATCAAAATAAGAGTCATCATATCTCAGCTTTTCTGCAGTCCACCCAACATGTACAAACACATTCACATATACCACAACTGCCCCCACCTCCACCACTTATTTTGTTAAATGATGCTTCTACCTGCTCAAAGCGGATAGAAGCCAAGGTCCAGTTTTAACCTTTTACCTTCCTGTATCAACCCATCAGAATCTTTTATTGATTTGACTTTCTATCTCAGGAATCCATTATTTTCTCCATCTTTTCTGTCACTACAGTGGTTGAAGCCATTATTTTTTAGCTCTATTGTTGCAAGGAGCTCCTAACTGGACCTATCTATTTTATCCTATATACTTCTGCTAGACTAGAATATTAACTCCAAAATTAAAACCTGACCGTATTCCCCTCTGTCAGGAGCAATTCAGTGAATGCCGTCAGTTCTCTGTACCACAATGTCTACCCCATCTGGCTCTATGGAAGTGCTTTCTAACTTCCAAACCTGCTCTCTACTTTCCTCTCACTGCTTCCACTCTTTGAACATGTTAATTTCTTTATCCACATAATTTTTGCTTATCCTGAAGGCTCAGATGAGACAGTTTTTCAGAAAACCTTACAGGTTTCTCTGTTAGCTGTTCAACAATCTAAATTCAATGTCCTATGTCTGGGCTCCCTCAGCATGTTCTATGAATCATAGTATATTTGTCTGTTAATTTAACCATTTCTCCCATCCAACCATTTGGTCAGGCATTATTTGCCATTAAATCCAGAATGCTTGGCACAGTGCCTATTATATAGCAGGCACTTTTAAACTGTTGAATCAAATAGAATGAATAAAAGACACCAGTCTTGCACGAAGCAGGGCACTCAAAGCTGGTGCTCTGGGACAAGTCAGATGGATGGGGTAGGTAAGGAGGTGGGAGGGGGGTTTCAGGATGGTGGGACACATGTACACCTGTGGCTGATTCATGTTGTTGTATGGCAAAAAACCACCACAATATTGTAAAGTAATTAGCCTCCAATTAAAATAAATAATTTTTAAAAAAGAATGAAGAACAACAAAAATAAATAAATTGTAAAAATCAGAAGTAAAAAAAAAAAAGACACCAGTCTTAAGAATCAAAAATATGTAAGGAGATTGCACAGAAATGCTGTAGACGTGCTAAAAGTGAAACTTTATCAACTAAAATAAATAAATACTAAAAATAATAAACAAAAAATACAACATTTAAGTATTTTTAAATTAAATTGCATTTTGATATTGAGGATAAGGTCCTAAGTTCTGCTCCCCTCAAAACAGATTCTGAGGCAGATATCTGTGTACAGCACATTTATTGAGAGGTCTTCTCAGGATCTTTGTTTATAAGGAAGCGAGAAAAGCAGGACTGAGCAGAAGGGGAAGTTGAACTGCACTGTGGTTGCAGCAGAGACCTCAGCTAATCCTACCAGCATGTTGAATCTGGGATAGCCCTGCAGAATTGGCCCCCATCAAGGCAATGGGGTGGGGCTTCTGTGCCCCTTCATAGCTGCAGGGTACACTCATGAGTGTCGGTCATAACCTTGGGAAGAGAGTTACTTTCGATTTCTTTTGAGATAATCAGTTTTGAATAATCAGTAATCAACCCTTTTAGCAACTGAGGGAATGAATGTCTCATTCCTGAAAAAAAATATGTGAGTGGTATAGATATCTCAGTATATCTCAGACACCTAAAAACTTGACTGGCCCAGAGGGCCTCTGAATTTCCACAAGGCTTATCTCCTGCCCTCTGGGTTACACATCCCTTACTAAGGCTTGCCACATATTGCAGATTCATCTGATAAACACAGTGCCATCAAGGAATAGACCAATGTGATATTCAGCAAAATATCCAGACAGTCCAGGCCACTTCCAGGGAACGATAGAGAGATTTAAATTTTAACTGCCATCTCACCCAAGTAAATACAGAGTGCTTCTGTTCATCTTCCCGGATAGGGATGGGAAAGAATGTATTTGCCAGATCAATAGCTGCAAACCATATACTTGGAGCTTAACTGAGTTTGTGGTAGACCTCTGTAATTCACCAGGGTTTATTTGGTTTTTATAGAGGCCAGACTTAGGCCCATCATCACTCACTTTGCTGTCAGAAAGTCCAGTTCTGTAACAGCATCTTTTCCATCAGCCCTGGCCAACAGAGAATAGGTACCACTGAGCTTCTCAGCCTCACTATTGACTCCATTATCACTTTGGTAAATGGAACACCCTCTAGATCTCCCTGCAGAATATGCCCATCTGGTTGGGTTTCCAGCCTTATGTATATCTGATCTACCAAGGCAACTTCTTTCATCCACTGTCTACCATAGCAATTCTGTTTTTCATTCTGAAGGCCATCACTGTCTCCAGGCTTCTAAGACCCACTCTAGCAATATTTTAACATCATCTCCCAAAGTCACTGACAGGCTACTAAATTTCATATTATGGGAGAGCTCTACCATATCCAACTTTATGTTCCAGTCATTTAGAACCAGCATCCTCCAGATCCAATTTCCCAAATGCTTTCTTAGTTCTGGTCAGGACAGGTTACCTGGGATCTATAGCTCTTTGGACTTTTGACTATAGCATACCCAGCATTTCCTTGGCCATGTTATTTTGTAAATTGATCCTAGATCTGAGTTTTGTGTCCTGGAAATTGGTTGAGTAAAGAAACTAAATTACAATTCAGTTGTGAAATAGGCCTAAGCCAATCCTATAGGAAGCCCTGGTATTGGGAGAGTCCTTCAGAGTTATTTCCCGTCAAGGCAAGGAGATGTGGTTTATACTGTTTAAATTAATAGCCACTGAACCGAGCTAGGCCCAGGAGGCAGGAATGACCTCCGAGGGGGCTGTTGTCATTGATCAGTCACTAAGTCCTGTCTGACTCTTTGCAACCCCATGGACAGGAGCAGGCCAGGCTTCTCTATCCTCCAAGTTTTGTCAAGAGAACACGCTGGTCATAGCAAACACCCTTATACAACAATCCAAGAGACGATTCTACACACGGATATCACCAGATGGTCAATATCAAAATCAGATTGATTATGTTCTTTGCAGCCATAGATGGTAATGTTTTATACAGTCAGCAAAAACAAGACCTNTGACTCTTTGCAACCCCATGGACAGGAGCAGGCCAGGCTTCTCTATCCTCCAAGTTTTGTCAAGAGAACACGCTGGTCATAGCAAACACCCTTATACAACAATCCAAGAGACGATTCTACACACGGATATCACCAGATGGTCAATATCAAAATCAGATTGATTATGTTCTTTGCAGCCATAGATGGTAATGTTTTATACAGTCAGCAAAAACAAGACCTGGAGCAGACTGTGGTTCAGATCATGAACTCCTTATTGCAAAAATCAGACTTAAATTGAAGAAAGTAGGGAAAACTATTAGGCCATTCATTTATGACCTGGATCAAATCCCTTAGGATTATACAGTGGAGGTGACAAACAAATTCAAGGGATTAAATCTGGTAGACAGAGTGCCTGAAGAACTATGGACAGAGGTCCAGAACATTGTAACACTGTACAGGAGGTAGTGATCAAGAGTATCCTCAAGAAAAAAAAAATGCAAGAAGGCAAAGTGGTGGTCTCAGGAGGCTTTGCAAATAACTGAGGAAAAAAGAGAAGTGAAAGGCAAGGGAGAAAGAGAAATATATACCCAACTGAATGCAGAGTTCCAGAGAAGGGCAAGGAAATATAATAAAGCCTTCTTAAGTGAACAATGCAAAGAAATATAGGAAAACAATAGAATGGGAAAGACTAGAGATCTCCTCCCCAAAATCAGAGATACCAAGGGAACATTTTATGCAAAGATGGGCATAATAAAGAACAGAAACAGTAAGGACCTAACAGAAGCAGAAGAGATTAAGGATTAAGAAGGGGTAGTAAGAATACACAGAAAAACTATACAAGAAAAGTCATAATGACCTGGATAAGCATAATGGTGTGGTCACTCACCTAGAGCCAGACACCCTGGGGCATTAAATCAAGTGGGCCTTAGGAAGCATTACTGTGAACAAAGCTAGGGGAGGTGACAGAATTCCAGCTGAGCTATTTCAAATCTTAAAAGATGATGCTATTAAAGTGCTTCACTCAATATGTTAGCAAATTTGGAAAACTCAGTAATGGCCACAGGACTGGAAAAGGACAGCTTTCATTCTAATCCCAAAGAAGGGCAATTTCAAAGAACAACTGTACAACTGCATTCATTTCACATGGCAATTAAGATTATGCTCAGAATCCTTCAAGGTAGACTTCAGTATTGTCTGAACTGAGAACTTCCAGATGTACAAGCTGGGTTTAGAAAAGGCAGAGGAACCAGAGATCAAATTGCCAACATTCACTGGATCATGGAGAAAGCAAGGGAGCTCCAGAAAAAATATTCTCTTCAGTCCATGGGGTCTCAAAGTTGGACAAGACTTACCAACTTAACAACCGATAAAGAACCTTAGCTTGAGTCATCAGCAGATAACACTCCCAGTACTGGGGAATGAGTGTCTCTGTTCCGAAATGGGGAGCTGAGTGGCACACTAGGGCATCCACTCAGGGCAGTATGCCAATGGGCCTAAAAATAATGAGATAAGTCTTTAAAATTCACCGTTTCTCCCTTCTTTGATACCTGTGACATCTTTGACAGCTCCGGTATATTGGCTGTCACTTCATGTGTGTTATTTGCTCATTCATGTTTGAGTCTTTGCAACACCATCAGCTGAAGCCCACCAGGCTTCTCTGTCCATGGGATTCTCCAGGCAAGAATACTGAAGTGGGTTGACAGTTCTTTCTCCAGGGGATTTTCCCGACCCAGGATCAAACCCAGGTCTCCCATATTGCAGGCAGATTCCTTACTATCTGAGCCACCAGGGAAGCCACTTCATGAAGTCAACATTTTTAGGAAAGAAATAGATGGACTACAGGATTTGTCCTTCTTGCAAAGATTTAGTTCATCATCTTGTTGTTCAGTCACTCAGTCATGCCTGACTGTTTGCAACTGTGCAGTGTGCCAGATTTCCCTATTCACAGCTTCTAGTAATTTTAAAATGTAATGGTGTAGAGGTCTGCACAAAGAGTTTTTTCTTTTTAATGTAATAGTAGCAAAGCTAATGCAAAACTGCCCATTCAAATGGCTGACATCACTTTGAATTGCTTATTGGACAATTTCTCAGAGAGTGCTTAGAGACTAAAGACACGGGCAAAAGAAAGTTTCAAGGGAATTAGTTGAGTTTTTAATATCTTTGTTGTCGCTGTTCAGTTGATGTCACGTCCAATAATTTGTGACCCCATGAACTGCAGCACACCAGGCTTCCCTGTCTTTTACTATCTATCTCCCTGAGTTTGCTCAAACTTGTATCCATCAAGTGAGTGATGTCATCCAACCTTCTAATCCTCTGTCAACCCCTTCTCCTCTTGCCCTCAGTCTTTCCCAGCATCAGAATCTTTTCCAGTGAGTGTGCTCTTCGAATCAAGTGGCCAAAGTATTGGAGCTTCAGCTTTAGCACCAATCCTTCCAATGAATATTCAGGGTGGTTTCCTTTAGGATTGATTGATTTGATCTCCTTGCTGTCCAAGGGACTCTCAAGAGTCTTCTCCAACACCATAGTTTGAAAGCATTAATTTTTCCACATTTAGCCTTCTTTATGGTCCGACTCACATTCGTACATGACTACTGGAAAAACTATAGCTTTGACTATATGGACCTTGTCAGCAAAAAGAAGTCTCTGCTTTTTAATATGCTGTCTTTGTTGGTCATAGCTATTCTTCTAAGGAGCAAGGATGTTTTAATTTTGTGGCTGTCATCACCATCCGCATTGATTTTGGAACCCAAGAAAATGAAATCTGACACTGTTTCCACATTTTAACCATCTATTTGCAATGAAATGATAGGATCAGATGCCATGATCTTAGTTTTATGAGTGTTGAGTTTTAAGCCAGCTTTTTCACTCTCCTCTTTCACCTTCATCAAGAGGCTCTTCTGGTCTTCTTTGCTTTCTGTCATCAAAGTGGTATTATCAGCATATCTAGGTTGTTGATATTTCTCCCAGCAATCTTTATTCCAGCATGTGATTCATCCAGCCTGGCATATTGCATGATATACTCTGGATATAAGTTAAATAAGCAGGGTGACAATATACAGCCTTGATCTCCTCCTTTCCCAATTTGGAACCAGTCCATTGTTCCATGTCCTGTTCTAACTGTTGCTTCTTGCCCTCCACACATGTTTCTCAGGAGGCATGTAATATGGTCTGGTGTTTCCATCTCATTAAGAATATTCCACAGTTTGTTGTGATCCACACAGTCAAAGTTAATATATTCATTACCCACTGAAATATATTTAGGGGCTTGATAACTCAAGAAAAAATTAAATGTAAAATAAAATATTAAATAATTAATAATATAATTTGAATAGCTCAGTTTGTTTTGTAAACTCTTCTCAAAGATTTCTACCTGCTTTTATCCTTTCCAGAGCCCCCTGAGTCCAGCAGGAACTATTTTACACACACGCCTATTTAAAGAAATAGAGACAGATACTAAATTACTTTGTCAAAACATACACAGCTAAAAGCACATCTTCCCAAAGCCTGCCCTCAGACTTTTCGCCTCAAAGCCAGTGTTATTTAGCTGTACCATGTAGTCATCTATAAACATGGTATATAGTTGACCTTCAAAAGAACAGCTTGTTTCTAGTGTACCTAGAAACACATTTCCCAAGAGAGTCTATAAAGCAAATGAAAATTAATTGGAGCTTTTTTTTTACTTTTTGAAAATGCAAAACACATCCACAGATCAGAATTTCTCTCCTCTGTAGGATACCTCACTTGTTTTCATCCTTGAAGTAAACACTGTGGGAAAATTAGAAAAAGCTGGTTCAGCTGATTTAAAGTTATCTGAGCAAGAACATTTCCTATCTTATGCTGAAGCAGAAAATGCCTGAAGTTCCAAATTCCGCACATTGTTAGACTTTATTGAAACATAGGGCTGTGTGAGGTTTTAAAGAACTCATTGATACTTTTAAAGTTAGAACAATTTCCATTTTTTAAAAAAGGAAGATCATTTCCTATCTTTTTATCTTGAAGAGATACTCTTTATAATGATGATTACCCTAGCTACTTTCTACAGGCAAAAGAGGGTGAGAGCAGAACATCTGTAAAATTATCCCTACCCCACAATCCACGTGGATACTAACTTCAAAGCAGAGAGAAGCCCTCATAAAAATTAAACACAACACACTAATAATACTTCTTAATAATAGCACCTAACAATTATACAACGCTTTGCACTTTCAAAGCATTTTACAATCATTAATTAGTTTATCCACACAACATCCCTATGACCTATGCCAGTATTATTACCCTCATTTTAAAGATGAGTAAACTGAGATCCAAAATGATTAAGTACCTTGCCCAAGGTCACATAATGAATCAGTAATAGGATCTGTACCTGAATTCATAGCTCTCTCTTTCTCATTTTCAGGAGTAGCAGAGAATGTGGAAAATCTTCAGATCCACAGACAATCTGCTTGAACTACAAAACTTGTCTCCAGTCACTAGTGGTACTCTCTTGTGTTCACTGACTACTATAGCACAAAGATAAGAAATTAAGAGTCTTCCCTTTAAAACATCTAAATACATAGTGAACTCATTTAAATCAAAGAGAAAGAACAGCAGGTTAAAAACATTGTGTGGTCTCCAATATTACTGTCCTTAGACCAAATGTATTTGGTCTAAGGATGCACTGTTTCCGTTCCACTGAAGGGTGTTCTGTTTCTAGTAGAGAAGGAGTTGCCACACAGCCTTACCCTACAGGTGTAATTAATACAGCCTCCTTGCTCCTTGCTCCCAAGTGTGACTACCCGCTAACACAAGTACCACAACCACTAGCCAAACGAACCAATCTGAGGTTATTTAGGTAATCTTTTTCTTCTCTCTCTGATTGTAAAAAATTACCCCTGAACTCTTTAACTTTGATGATATATTAATCTATGTGAGTAAAAGGAAACAATTTTTTTTAACCTTTGAAAATTTTTCCTAATATGCTCCCTATATGAATCAGTTAGAATAGTCTAGGATATGTTAAAGTAACAAACAGTTTTTTATATCTCAATGACATAGCATAAATGCACTATGCTGGAACAACATGCCCATCTTAGGTTGATGGAAGGGGTGTGGTGGTTCTCCATTTTGCCCATCACTCAGAGATCCAGAGAGCCCTAAGCACCTGAGTCACTCCTGACAAGAAGAAAGAATGTTACAATTGCACACTGGATCTTGAAGTTGCAACCTGGAAGTGACACATTATCCTCATTCAGGCTTCACTGACCAAAGCAAATTACATAACTGTGGCTAATTTGAGTGGGCAGAGAGGTGCAGTCCCACCATGTGTGTTGAGGAGGAGGATCAGAATACATACGAACTGCAGTAATGACTGTCATCAAATATTTGGCTCATTCCTCTTCTAGTCTACTTCCTGCCTCAAGGTGATAAATGTCAGGGCTAGATCCTTTGGCCAAAGAGATGTGTTAAGAATCCAACCACAACGTTGCCAATTTCCTCTGTCCCCTCCTGGCATGTTTCATATAGGGAGATTGTGTGGGCCTGTATCCCCAGTACAGATGAGGTGTGGCAGTGTCCCTATCAATCAGTAGCGAACTGTGGTAGAAACAGGAAATAGTCTTCTTCTTGTTGTTGATATAAGTCCTGAGGTTCTGGGGTTTTGCTGTTTCAGGCTATTGTGAATAGTTCTCATTAGTACCTCATCTTTGATGACACCCACATTTATCTCACTAAAGTCAAATGAAAAGCTTCATTATCAACAAGATCCAAAAGTCTTTTGTCTTCTTCCTTCCTTTCCTCCTCTCTTTTCTCTTCTTTTTATTTTGAACACTGGAACCCTTCTAAAAACACACTAGTTGGAGTGAGATTTTAGCATTAGAGATGTCCCACAAGTCATAGAATAATTTTAACAAGCAGCTCAAAGATGAGCCTCAAAGTTCCAAGAATAAAGCTATTTGCTTCTAAGACAAAATACTTTCTTGGTACTTGCTATCTAGAAACCTGTCTATCCTGTCACTTTCTGCAGCAACAAGCAGATGAAGTCGTGGCAGCTTTACATGGTAATGGACATTGTTTTTCTTGCCAATTCCTTGGGCCTTAGGTTTTCTTATTGTGATAAGTAATAAAACCAAGCCTTCTTTATGGTGCACTGATCCCCGTGGTACACCTGGCACTTTAAATGTACATCCTGTCTTATTTAATCTTTTATAGCATACAAGACGTATTTTTCTTAATCCCACTTATAGATGAAGAAGCTAAAGTTACAAGAGTTTGAACAATTTTGCCAGGACAGGCAGCTAAGGAGTCTCTGAGCCAGTATCAATCCCAGGTTTGGGTGGGAACAGTGTCAGACTTTATTTGGGGGGGATTCCATACTCACTGCAGATGGTGATTGCAGCCATGAAATTAAAAGACACTTACTCCTTGGAAGAAAAGTTATGACCAACCTAGATAGCATATTCAAAAGCAGAGACAATACTTTGCCGACTAAGGTCCATCTAGTCAAGGCTATGGTTTTTCCTGTGGTCATGTATGGAGGTGAGAGTTGGACTGTGAAGAAGGCTGAGCGTCGAAGAATTGATGCTTTTGAACTGTGGTGTTGGAGAAGACTCTTGAGAGTCCCTTGGACTGCAAGGAGATCCAACTAGTCCATTCTGAAGGAGATCGGCCCTGGGATTTCTTTGGAAGGAATGATGCTAAAGCTGAAGCTCCAGTACTTTGGCCACTTGACTCATTGGAAAAGACTCTGATGCTGGGAGGGATTAGGGGCAGGAGGAGAAGGGGATGACAGAGGACGAGATGCCTGGATGGCATCACTGACTCGATGGACGTGAGTCTGAGTGAACTCCGGGAGTTGGTGATGGACAGGGAGGCCTGGCGTGCTGCAGTTCATGGGGTCGCAAAGAGTCAGACATGACTGAGCGACTGAACTGAACTGAAGGCCCATCAGATTTCCTGCATCTCACTGCCTCAATTTCAAATGGTCAGCTCTTTACCATCTGAGTATATTCACACTGGTTTTGAAATTTCAGCACAGCAGCTGTGGTGGGCAGAAATCTGGTCACTGATATGGAATGTGAGGAGAGAGAAGCAAAGATGCAAGTCTTCACGGTCCCACCCTCAGCACCCACGATTCTGCCCTGATTGAGAAGTACCTGTCAGATGCCAGATTCCTCCACAGGAGGAACCCTGGAGGTTACACCACATGCCACTGACTGCCTCTACTCCTAACGTAGCAGCTAACAGACATGGAACCCTGACCATAAACTGGGTCTCATTTTAATCCCTTTAATTAATTAAACTCATTCAATCCTCACAACAATCTTAAGAGATATGGTCCATTATTATCTAAATTATAGAAAAATTGAGGCTTAGTGAAGTAAGTAACTAGTTGAAGATCACACAGCAGGAATTTCCATATAGGCAATCTGGCTCCAGAACTTATATACTTGAACATCCTGCTTTACTGACTCACAAACAAAACAAAACAAAAACAAATGATGGTGATCAGAGGGGATAAGGTCGAGGGGGAGCATAGTCTGGGAGTTTGGGTTTGGAATGTCCACACTGCTGTGTTTAAAATAGATGCCCGACAAGGACCTACTGTATAGCACAGGGAACTCCGCTCAGTATTCTGCAATAATCCAAATGGGAAAATACTTTGAAAAAGAATTTAAAAAAATAAAATAAATTAAAAACAGATGAAGTAATGCTGTCTCATACGGAAGGCAGCTGTTATTCTGTATTCCCCTTGGCTCTTGCTCATCAGTTCACCCACAGGACCTTCTAAGTACTAGGCATTATTTTAGGTAGTTGGGATAAACTGGTGAAGAAAAAAGTCATGGGGGTGGCAGTTGAGGGTGTGGACTGCAGATGCCTTCTAGTGACGTTGGGTAAATTATTACTGAGACTGTTAGTTCTTGTATCATTTTAGTCAGGAGGACATTCTTCTTTACCTAAAATAAGGGGGATTGGAGACATTTCCCTTCATGGTACCTGTCAGCTCCAAAACTCTGAATCCTAGTTGGGTACAATTTGCCTCCTGCACAAATAAGCACCACAGAGCTCCCTCTTCCTTCATTATTGTGAGGCTCTGACTGAAGTCATTTGGCAAAGGCTCTCCTCTCCTGAATGTCATCTATAAGGACTTGGAGTTTCAGTACCAGGTAGAATTCAAATTCAGCAGTCTCACAGCATCTTGACCCTATTACTAAGCAAAGAAAGTAGATTTTCTTTTAATTTACTAGACATAAAAATTGATGAGAGAGTAGTTGTGTGAACTAGTTCTTTAAATGGAAAACGGCTTAGTAAAAAGAATCGTTATTTATTATCCTTTAATGTGACTTCTAATGTAAGTACTACTAAGCATCTTGAAGTAATCTAAATGGGTCTTGCCTTTAGTTTCTTGGTCTTAGATTAAAGAGCAATCCTTGCAGAAAAGCAGAGGAGGGTAGCACGCATCTATCTTTGCTAATAGATAGAGAATGCTTTATGTTTCCCCATAGATCAGGGGCAGAATCATATTCACCAGTCTGAGAACAGAATTTGTTTTAATGACAGAGAGAGAAGGGTAAAGTCTCAAACATAAGCTCATCACTGATACTGGAGGCAAGCAAGTGATAAATTATCACGGTGAGTCATTATTCCAAGAGATTTCTTGTAAACATTAACCAACAAAGGAGGAAAGATTGGCCACTTTGAAATACACACTAATGACTTAGGATGAAATATAAATCATTTCAAAGAATTGCACTGAATCTTCAAGTTAGGGAAGAAAGAAAGAGAAAGAGATGGAGAGAGAGAGAGGCAAGAAGGGTGAGTTACCAAGCAAACCAAGACCAAGTTCTCATCACAGCCGTGTTTTAAGTGTGCACGCTGACAATGTCAAACAAGGCTGTTCAGGTAACGAGACTGGATAATACATAACTAGGAACTTCCCAAGAAGCTTGATTTATCTTCCTTTGAGGAATATTTGGGGACCATAACCAGGTAAATGCTAAACTGGAATTTCTTTGCAAAGCAATAAAATGTCCATGGCTGATTCATGTTGAGGTATGGCAGAGGCCAAGGTGATATTATAAAGCAATTATTCTCCAATTAAAAAAATCATAATTAAAAAAAGAGAGAGAGAGAGAGACTGTCAAGTGTCTGTACCTCAATGACTTTCTTAAAAGAGTTCAGGATGGGCAGGGAGATTATGCAGCATACTCTGCCTTCACGGAGCGACCAGCTGGGAACTAATGCTATTGCCACACAGTTCATTTGGATATAGGGTTCAGTTAAGCTCTTCTTAAATGAAGCACCATAGACATTAAGATAAAGTAGGAAAAGTTCTTCCATAATAAAAAAATTACCAGATGATCAGTTCATCCATTTCATTTCTGTGGGGGAGAGAAATTATAACCATGTTAACGCATACTGTGTCCCACAGTCTAGTCCCACATAAGTCAGTGTTTAGAAGCTTGCAGGATCTCCTTCCAAGGTTAAGAAGCTCCAAGTGTGGCTCAATTTTTCATTCTGTTCAAATCCTGAAAATGCTGGTCCTCAAAATTAAATAAATCATTGAGGGTGACCTTACACTTAACATAATATTCAGAGGTTCAGAAATCCTCTTGCTTAAAATAATACCATGTGCTGAAATGTGTTTTAAAAGAGCCAGAGTCTAAATCTGCCACTATAGATTCTTCCAGAGTAGATAACAGATATTTGGAGCAACCAACCCTGTGGTATAACTGTCTAGTTGTGCCAGAAAATGGGAAATACGGAGGAGGATA
Organism: Neotragus moschatus; assembly: GCA_006410615.1. Classification (NCBI taxonomy): domain Eukaryota; kingdom Metazoa; phylum Chordata; class Mammalia; order Artiodactyla; family Bovidae; genus Neotragus; species Neotragus moschatus. The sequence goes on along the minus strand of SJYA01001833.1, from coordinate 413,066 downwards.
AATACTCTGGGAGTTTAAAAGAGAAGGCTGGCATTCTGGGAACAAACATCAGGTATCTCACAGCTTTACCAAGCACCAGGTAGGACAGTGCTCTGACCCGACTGGGCTCAGGACACTGATGTGCTTTCCCTTAGTTACCAGGACAAAATGGCCCGATGTTATCAGGAAGTCCTGAGACAGTAACACAAGAATCAAGGGTGCAAGTCAGCCTGGACAAGGTGCATTCATGCTCTCCTATGCCCGAAGCAAAAGCTTGGCTGCATTTGTCTCTTTGGTCCTAATAACGGCTCAGAGTCACTGCCCTTTCTGCGCGGCTTCTCCAGCACGATGCCTTTCCTCACTGTAGCCACCCCCGACCTGCTAACCACGCACACCACCTTGAGTTCAGTCAGCTATCAAGGCTGTTGGTCTCATCTCTGCACTGCCTCCTAAACCCATTCAGTCATTTGCCATTCTCTGCCTGCCTGTCACAGGTACCCCCCACCTTAGGCAGGTCCTTGATGTACAGTTCCATTGGCTTGCTCCCCAATAAGCCAGACTTCAAGCTCTGCCCCCTCCTATACCTACATATCACTCCCTGACTGACCTTGCTAAAGCATGCTGGCCCACACTGGTCTTCTACCTGCTCCTGAATGGCAACAAAATTAAGCCTCCATTGTTTATCTTGGGCTTCTAGACACAAGCTTCTGAACAAACCTATAACTGCAGATTTCCCCATCTTTCACTCTGATGCTACCTGAAATACTCTGCACTTCATCCCAGCCTCTTGAAATATTAACTGTCTATTTCAGAAAGCAGTCTCTCACTTCACCTTTGGTTCTTCTCTCTCGCCTTAAGCAAATGTGACTTCTCCCTCCTTTGAGTCAGAGTAGTCTTTTTGGTTGTTAGAACTAATCTCTTATATTGCATATGGTGATACTGTAATTCTCTTCCCAAATCCCCCATTAGGAATGAAGAGTATATTCCCCTATCGGTTGGGAAAGCTACCAGAAGACACCCTGAGCTGCCAGGTCTATTTGGGGATGGCTTCAGCTAAAGAAATGTGTTTTACCAAGGTCATGTCTTCCAGCCCCTGTATCCAAATACTGATCAACATGGAAGAACAAAAACGGCCCTTTTGAGACAGGTGGGACCTGAACCCTGGGACCTGAGACTCTTGGCTGTGGTACTCGTACCTGGACAAATGTCTCCTTGAGCAACAACATACAAGGAAACTATAAGAGACTAAATATAATTGGGTGCATGTAGAGTTGGGGCAAATTGTAAACAACAGATACAAAAAGACCAAAAATCAACTGCCATTTCTGAGGAGTGAGGAGCAAAATCAGGTTGATCCATGTATGATCTCTGCATTTAGCACCACCAAGGGGGTGGGCAGACCACCCAAGCCACCCCTCTGACCTAACCCCCGTAAGGAAGCAGCTTGTCTCCAACTAAGGGAGAGACCAAAGGAACCTGTGACTTGTTCTCATTCCCCCGTGGCTCCCAATAAGGCCTTGCCTGAATTTCCTGCCTGGCCTCTTATCAATTTCTCTTGATTAAGGAGACGGAGAACTCTGGTCATTCACACAACATGCAGCCCAACTTGAAACAGTTCTGAAGGGCTCTTTGTGGGGTCGTCTGGACACTCTGTTGGGAATACAGTGAAATGTAACTTTTTCTTCCTGCCCGATCATGCTTCTCCATGCCCCTCCCATTCTCTCACCACTCAAGCAGAGTTCTTGATCCCAGGAGCACTTCCACACAAACGGGCTGCATGCTCCATCTTACAGGCAGTCTGTTAGGGAAATCTGAATTACAGCAGGGCACTTAAACCTGGCCAGTTTTCCTACTGTTAACGTTATGTTTGCGTTTATTCGTGTTCCTGATCACGCACTAGGCTATAAACTCTTCAGAACAGGGACTGGATTTTCAAATTGTGTATGCCTGCAGCAGTTAGCCTAGTAAATCAAGACTCAGAACTGTGAAGCATGTATAAATGAATAAACGAGGGAATAAATAATTAAGGCTTAAAATCAGCACCTCTGTGGTGCTGCAACGTCTTTACACATCTAAAGAATCATCAACATGTTTTCCTTAATTGATACGTATTTAATGAGTGTTAGTTACAAATAAGACACCGAGATAGCTGCTCTGAGGAGTGTATTAATAAAAGTAATGTTCTCCCTGCCCTCAGGAAGTTTATCATTTAGTCAGCAGGATAATTACAGCCCACATTTGTAGTAGTGGTTCTCAGCTTTGTCTGCTCACTAGTGTCACCCAAAGAGTTTGCATGACAAGTGAAGTCGCTCAGTCGTGTCTGACTCCTAGCGAACCCATGGACTGCAGCCCACCAGCCTCCTCCGTCCATGGGATTTTCCAAGCAAGAGTACTGGAGTGGGGTGCCATTGCCTTCTCTGCTCACTTCTGGTACCCACCTCCAAAGACTCAGATTTAATAGATCTGGTGCGTGGCTTCGGCCACAAGCTCATTAGGTGATTCGAATGTGTCACGAAGTTGAGAACCACGGAATTATGAAGAGCGTATGTGTCCTAAGTACTGTTCTAAGTACTTAGCTTAAATTAACTAGTTTAATCTTCATAACAACATTAAGGAGACAGTGTTATAAGTATTATCATTTTATAGACAAAGAAATTAAAGCAAAGAAGAGAGAAGCCATTTGTCCAAGGTCTGGTTGGTTCGGTGTGGAGTTAGAATTCAAACCCCCACACCCAGGCTCCAAGTACGTGGCTCTTCACTGCTCTGCTATTCTGCATCACTTGCAGAGACAAAGTTAAATGCAAACTAATTTACGCTGAGAATTATAGCTTTATATAAATGTTTTACCACCTGAAAATTGGGAGTACTCAATAGTGGAAACAAAAAACAACATAAACTTCTGACATCTGGATTGTCCTTTGACTCTATTAGAATAAGAAGAAAACCTGATTTCATTTTTAAGGGAGGCTAAGAATAAGGATGCGTCTACATAGGCAGATGGGGTGAAAACAAGCTAGATAAATAAATTGTTCAGTGCTGTGCAACTTAGGACTAAAATTGATTCTTATTTAATTGTGTTGTAGAAAACGGAATACCTTTTTGTAGTTTCTTAAAACTGTTGTTCTACTGGGTTAATTAACTGTCTAGAGCTTCCCAGGTGGTTTAGGGCCTTAGGAGGCTCAGAGGTAAGAATCTGCCTTCCAATGCAGGAGATGCAGGAGACGTGGGTTCAATCCCTGGGTTGGGAAGATCCCCTGAAGGGGAAAAGGGCAAACCACTCCAACAGTCTTGCTGGGAAAATCCCATGAACAGAGCAGCCTGGCGGGCTATAGTGCATGGGGTTACAAAGAGTCAGATACAACTTAATAACTGAGCACCCACACAAATAATTTAAAGATACTCCCTCCTTCATGTCCAGAAAGTAGCAACAAGCAAAAAAGGAAAAAGAAATAATGGAGACCATGGGAACAAGACAAAAATAGTGGGGTGTCCTTTTTCCACTGTATATTCTTTGTTTCCTTAACACTTGACTTTTTTTGTTATCAACCTTTGCTTATTTCCCAAGTTAACATATTGGAAAATAGTTGTCAAATAAATAATTGTATCCTTAAGTTGCTGTATTCCTCTCAATTGTTCTCATCCTCACTTGCCAAGCCCTTTTTATCTGCCAGTCAGTCCTTCCTGTTACCTTCTGTTTCTCCTTGTATACATAAATAAATGCTTCCCAGGTGGCTCAGTGCTAAAGAAGCCGCCTGCCAAGCAGGAGATGCAGGTTCCATCCCTGGGTCAGGATAATCCCCTGGAGAAGGAAATAGCAACCCACTTCAGTATTCTCGTCTGGGAAATCCCATGGACAGAGGGGTCTGGCAGGCTACAGTCCATGGGGTTGCAAAAGAGTTGGACGTGGCTGAGCGGCTCAACAACAACATTAACAGAGAGAAACAGAAAGCCTCTCCCTGCCCCAAATAAATCAGCCCATCACAGTGAAATAAAATAACAGAAAAAGATGCCTATAAAGCTCTGCTAAGCTTAGAGCATGGTTTTATGGAAGCCATGTGGATGATAACTTATTCTCATGGCTTCATACTTGTATTTTCAAAGCATAGATGTACTCCAGACCTCAAATGAGAGAGCTAGAGGAAGCTACAATAACCAAGTTCAAGCTTTCATCTTTTCAAAATTTGGCTTGAACACAAACCCCTGATTTTTAACACAATCTCTACTATGTCACTGCTTTTAATACTTTTTAAAATGTTAGGCTCAAAATTAATATTTGAAAATAACTCCCTAGATTTCCAATAAGACTTATAAAACTCAAAATATTTTTAAGCTCTTCCTCAAGAAGATTAAAGAACTCAGGACATACATAATACAACTCAGAATATTTACAGTAGCCCTGTAAATGCATATAAGAAATGAAGTACAAAATTGAAAATAAAATGGGAGATACAAATAGATATATAATAGGGTGATTTCTAAGTTGCTTCTGTCATTTCTGACCCTTTGCAATCCTATGAACTATAGTCCTCCAGGCTCCTCTGTCCATGGATTCTTCAGGTAAGAAAACTGGAGTAGGTCATGATGCCCTTCTCCAGGGGCTCTTCATGATCCAGGCATTGAATTCACGTCTCATACATCTCCTGCAACCGTAGGAGAGTTTCTTCTTACAACTAGTGCCACATAGGAAGCCCATATAATAGGGCACACATTTTTTTGTTTGTCTGTTTGAAAATAGTTTCTATTTATTTATTTTTAAATTTTATTATTTATTTATTTATTTTTTACTTTACAATATTGTATTGGTTTTGCCATACATCAACATGAATCCACCACGGGTGTACATCAGAGCAGAAAAAGAAATAAAAGGAATCCAAATTGGAAAAGAAGTAAAACTCTCACTGTTTGCATGTTTTTTATTAAGTGCACACATTTCTTATTAAATAGTAGTAAATTTTTTTGTTTTGCAAGCCCAAAACTTCTGCACTTTTATATTACTTTTATACTTTATTTTAACTAATTATAAAGAACATTTTAAAATTCACAATAATCAGAACTATTTCAAGAACTATTTCACTCTCAGTATGATTAGTTTAGGATCACCCACTTCATAGCATATTAAACATATTAAAATATCCACATTAATACAGTCTTACAAGTAAGTTGAGTTGGGCTGCAATTAGGCCACTGAAATAAAGCAATAGTATGCAATATGATTTTTATATTTTGTGTGTGTGTGTATGTATCCTATGCACCCCTACCCTGACTGCACTTTCAGATATTTTCATAGGCCCAGAATCACTGCATATGATTTACTTGGTGGGAAATTACAATGCAACATAATATTTATTCCAATATTCATTAAAGTCAGGCATCGTCAGAAAAGTCGAAAGCAATCAATAACCAAAATGTGGGAAGCCAACTATAATGAACAGAATGTTTCCTAACTTTGCAAGGTTCATACGGTTTCAAAATCAGGCTTTTGGATCGTTCCTTTTATTTTATCTATCTATCTATAAATGGGGATAAAAAGCTTGTGGTCTACTGCTGAGAATTAACTACTTGATAAATGAGGACTATGTTAATTGTATTTAACTGATCTCCCCCCTTAGTGTTTAAACATCTGGCTAGATAATTTGCACCTAAAAATCTCTACAAACAACACACAGTTCTTAACAGAACTGTGAGCCCAGTGTTTTTAAATGCCAAGTTGATTAAAACTGAAAAATCCAAAGCAAGCTAGAATTTTAACAGACCATAATTCTACTTCCTTTCACATATAATAATCTCCTACCTCTTGCCTTTTAGAAACATTGACATTGTTTACATTTTAAGTGTTAGATGAGTACCTGCATAATCCAGTATGTAATTTAAAATCATACATTTTTAAAGGTAGCTAATTTGAGAACAGAAAATATTAGACAGCTAAACGAACTAAAGCATGTATTTTTAAAGAAGTTTAGTATTTCAGCCATAGTACTATTCTTTCAAATTTTCTGATTTCCCTACAGCTGAAGGCCAAATTTAAGATAAGAATGCTACTCAGATATACTAAGAATGAAGAAGCAAGGCCCTGTGTTATCACAGGTCAGAGTCCTGGGTGCAGACAACAGAGGGTCTTCAGCGCACGAGGCTCTGGGCCAGGACCTTGTGTACAGCACAGATTTGATATGCTGCCTTTTTTGTCCCTCTGATGGCTCAAGCCTTGTTGTTGCGTTTTCTTTGTTTTTCTTTTCTATAAGATGTAATAATTAGGCAAATTATGATCGAGACAAAATCAGGTCATTACCAATCTAAGCTCTTACAGTTATTAAGAAATTTGGCTGGGGTTTGAAACCAGGCAGTTTGGCATAATAAGCCACATTCTCAACCACCATATGAAAAACTCTAAAGACTGGTATTCCAAGAATGTAAGTCTAAAAGAAATGCACTCCCACCAAAGACTTTTAAGAAACTCCTAAAAAGTACTTTTAAAAAGTGCTTATGAAATGAGTCTTCACTACAAAACCAACTATACTTTGGCTTTTGTTGGTCTAATGCCTGAATTAGAAACCATACCAATAACTGTGTCTTGCACACCTTGATGATCACTAAGAATACTACTACTAATAAAAATAACATATTTGCATGTTTGTACCATTTCAAACCATCTTCATTTGAATCCAACTATTTTATTATTTGCTTTTATTTTATTATCTGTTTTCACATGTATTACCTTGCAAAACACACACACAAAACAAAAACCTCAACCCATACTAGATCTAACTGATTAAAATCTGTCATTCTGTATCTTCAGGATCACTTAAAATATATAACAGGAAAAAGAAACTGTGTACTGCCTCCAAAATATAATATCTACAACAAGTAAATTCTGTATTTATTCAGGAATAAAAGATATTCCTTTTCAGCATTCAAAGAATAACTATTTATGAATTTATCCCAACACTATTACCAACCTGAGAAATAAACTCATCTGTGAGTATAAAGAAACCCCAGGTAGAAATGGAAAATTACCAGAAGAACTCATATTACAATAAAATGTAAGAAGAACTGAACAATGACAAATACTTTATTCATCAAGAAAAATAAAACTAAAGACTATATTGTATTTTCTTGGAAAAGGAAGTAAAAAAATCTCCATGGCCATTTTACCAAGCATTGATGCTGCTGCTGCTGCTGCTGCTGCTAAGTCGCTTCAGTTGTGTCCAACTCTGTGTGGCCCCACAGATGGCAGCCCACCAGTGCCCCTCCCCGCNGGCCACCTAATGAGGAGAGCTGACTCATTAGAAAGGACCCTGATGCTGGGAAAGATTGAGGGCAGGAGGAGAAGGGGACAACAGAGGATTAGATGGTTGGATGGCATCACCTACTCAGTGGACATGGGTTTGGGTGGACTCTGGGAGTTGGTGATGGACAGGGAGGCCTGGTATGCTGCGGTACATGGGGTTGCAAAGAATCGGACATGACTGAGCGACTGAACTGAACTGAACTGAGTTTAATGCACCCATTCCCTTCCATTTTAGTTCACTGATTCCTAAAATGTTGATGCTCAATCTTGCCACCTCCTGTTTAACCACTTCTAGTTTGCCTTTGTTGATGGACCTAACATTCCAGGCTCCTATGCAATATTGTTCTTTACAGCATCAGACTTTACTTCTATCACCGGTCACATACACAATTGGGTGTTGGGTTTGCTTTGGCTCCATCTTTTCAAACCTTCTGGAATTATTCCTCTACTCTTTTCCAGTAGAATATTGGTCACCTACTGAGTGGGGTCATTCATCTTTCAGTTTCCTATCCTTTGAAGCAGAAGATATTAAGAAGAGGCAGCAAGAATACACAGAAGAACTATGCAAAAGAGATCTTCATGACCTTTTAAATAACCATGATGGTGTCATCACTCACCTAGAGCCAGACATCCTGGAATGTGAAGTCAAGTGGGCCTTAGAAAGCATCACTATGAACAAAGCTAGTGGAGATAATGAAATTCCAATTGAATTATTTCAAATCCTAAAAGATTATGCTGAGAAAGTGCTGCACTCAATATGCCAGCAAATTGGGAAAACTCAGCAGTGGCCACAGGACTGGAAAAGGTCAGTTTTCATTCCAATCCCAAAGAAAGGCAATGCCAAAGAATGCTCAAACTACTGCACAATTGCACTCATCTCACACGCTAGCAAAGTAATGCTCAAAATGCTCCAAGCCAGGCTTCAACAGTACATAAACCGTGAACTTCCAGATGTTCAAGCTGGTTTTAGAAAAGGCAGAGGAACCAGAGTTCAAATTGCCAACCTCCTTTGGATCATCTAAAAAGCAAGAGTGTTCTGGAAAAACATCTACTTCTGCTTTATTCACTATGCCAAAGCCTTTGACGGTGTGGATCACAATAAACTTGCAAAATTCTTAAAGAGATGGGAATACCAGACCACCTGACCTGCCTCTTGAGAAATCTGTATTCAGGTCAAGAAACAACAGTTAAAACAGGACATGGAACAATAGACTGGTTCCAAATCGAGGAAGTAGTACGTCATGGCTGTATATTGTTACCCTGAATATTCAACTTATATGCTGAGTACATTATGAGAAATGCCAGGCTGAATGAAGCACAAGCTGGAATTAAGATTGCCGGGAGAAATACCAATAACCTCAGATATGCACATGACACCACTCATATGGCTAAAAGTCAAGAAGAACTAAAGAGCCTCTTGAAGTCAAAGAGAGAGTGAAAAAGATGGCTTAAAACTCAACATTCAGAAAATTAAGATCATGGCATTCGGTCCCGTCCCTTCATGGCAAATAGATGGGGAAACAGTGGAAAGAGTGACAGACTTTATTTTCTTAGGCTCCAAATCACTGCAGATGGTGACTGCAGCCATGAAATTAAAAGATGCTTGCTCCTTGGAAGAAAAGCTATGACCAACTTAGACAGCATATTAAAAAGCAGAGACATTACTTCGACAACAAAGATCCATCTAGTCAAAGCTATGGTTTTTCCACTAGTCATGTATTGTAGTGAGTTGGACTATAAAGAAAGCTGAGCGCCAAAGAATTGATGCTTTTGAACTGTGGTGTTGGAGAAGACTCTTGAGAGTCCCTTGGACTGTAAGGAGATCCAACCACTCCATCCTAAAGGAAATCAGTCCTGATTATTCATTGGAAGGGCTGATGCTGAAACTGAAGGTTCAGTACTTTGGTCATCTGGTGTGAAGAAATGACTCATTGGAAAAGACACTGATGCTGGGCGAGATTGAAGGCAGGAGGAGAAGGGGATTACAGAGGATGAGATGGTTGGATGGCATCACCAACTCGATGGACACTGAGTTTGAATAAGCTCTGGGAGTTGGTGATGGACAGGGAAGTCTGGCGTGCTGTGGTCCACGGGGTCTCAATGTGTCGGATATGACTGAGGGACTGAACTGAACTGAACCGAAAGACTTTTTTTCTAAGTAGTTTTATAATATATTATATTTACTTTTAACTACTGTTTTATTTTACTTAAATGGATATAGAAAAGATAACAACTGTTAAATTCATTTGTTTAAATTTAGGAAGCATCTCAATATTATTCTAGGTCATATTTGTAAACAGTAAGAAGTATTCATTCTATTTTATATCTCTAAAATTATATCCTCATGAGGTATCTCTTTAAGCTTACAAGGAAAATCAAGCAACAGTGAATAAATGTTTCATTCTATTATCCCTGGGTAATATGAATAGACAAAACACAGGCAAACCTAAGATTATAAATAGAGGCACTCTATACTGCCTACAGGTATTGTTCCCCATTTGCTTCTCTTTAAAGCCCCAAAATCTTTTTTTTTTTTAGAAATGTATTTCAAAGAAACTTAGAAGTAATTCTTAGATAACTGTCTACATAATAGCAAGGCAATAAGTCAAGAATCAGTTGAAAATTCTTCAAAAGGAAAATTTTTAAAAAACATATTTTCTAGAAAAATCAGAAGCCATTAAATCTATGACAACTAAGTACATTCCTGAATAAACATTTTTTTTTCTGAATAAACATTTTAATAGCTATTGAAAAAATTATAAGAGATTTCAGAATACAGTACAAATCCCATGGTACTTAGTGTTAGAAAACCCAATTTACTTTCTGTGCTTTCCTCCTTCTGTGGATTGGATTTTGTCTCCCATAAAAGACGTTGAAGTCCTAACCCTCAGTACCTGTGAATATAATTTGGAAATGGTGTCTTTGCAGATGACAAGGTACAATGAGGTCATTAGAGTGGGTCCTGATCCAATAAGACAGACGTCCTTATATAAATGGGGCATTTGGACACACAGACTGGCACGTATAGAGGGAGGACCATGTGATGCTATAGGGAGAACACCATCTAGCAGGCAGAGGAACTCCCACGGCTATCAGAAGGCATAAAACAGATTTTTCTTCAGCCCTGAGAAGGAACCAACCCTGTCCAAGGCAGATTTATTTTAAGCTTACACAAACTTTTCCACAGATAGAGTTAGAGACCTTTTCCTGGCTTTGAAGGTGTCTTCTTAGTTTTGTGAACGTGAGGCATGAAGGCAACTTCCTTGGAAAAGGGAGAGGGTGTAATATGAACAAATCTGCCATCTGTTGAGACCCGTGATTTTTCTAGAAGAAAGAACCTACCTGTTCCCTAAAATTCAAAGTTTGAGAGACCTGTTAAGATGGATCAGGATCTCTTTTCTGCCACAGACCCCACTAAAGTCTGTGGCAGGAAAGAGCAATAAGTCACGAAAATAAAATTGCCTTGAGGAAAGGGAGCACGTCAACTGGCGGCTTGGATTTGGACATATGGATATTTCTGAGAGATGAGGTAGCTGGAGGCATATGCAGGGAACCCTTCCAAACTCAACAAGGCCACATTGCTTCAGGGAATAATGCCTAGACCTGGAAATGTGACCAACAAGAGCTGTAATCAAGGCATGTAACAAGAGGTATCCCTGCGAGCTAAAAAGGGATGCAATACCTATCAGGCGCTTGGCCACAGGGAATAAGTTTTAGCTACAGAATTGTTTGAGGTGCTTTTACCGCGGCAACACCGTGTGGCAGCCAGAAGCAATGGTAGGAGTGAATGAACAACTCAGATCTGTTCTCTGCTGGCAGTTGTAGGGTAGAACGCCTCTTTTTAGACTTACAGGCTTCTGGATTCCTGCTAAGATGTAATTGTTTGAGCTATTAATTTGACAAATAAATGTGAACGTTTCAAGTCAAATTCAAAATACCACAGGGAATACATACAATACCTGAATTGGAGGGAACAGAAGGGTGAATCAAGGTTCAAGCAGCAAATGAAGGTGGAAAAGATATCTAAGGTAAGTGATTCTGGAAAGGATCAGAGAAAGGTTGCCTTCCAAACACGCCAGGAGGTCTGTTGTTAGATCTTACTGACTTAAAGGGCTTACAAGCAAGGAAGTCATAAATAATGAGAGAATTTCAGTAAGACCCAGAGTTTGGTCCTGATTCTGCTGGTTACTGTGAAATCTTATCTAATTTCTTAAAGTCCGTGTAGCTCCATTTCCTCATCTGTAAAATACTGATGATAATACTACTCTCCTGTGCAGTTATAAGCATAGAAAGAAATAATGCCTCTGAAAGCGCTGTGTTAGCTGAAAAATGTCCTGCTAACAGTAGATACTATCAATTCTTATTACTAAAATGAAAAAAAATTATCCAGTAAAACTTTACAATAAGGTAATAATTACTCATTTTCCTTATCAATTATTCTTCCTTCATAAATAGGAATTTAAACAACTTCAGAAGAGTCCAATAAACATGAGACTACAAGTATTAGACCATGCCAAAATTATGAAATTTCATTCTCTATACATGAGCAAACATGGGTTTTCTACAGCTAAAACCAGTCACTTTTCTTTCAAAGAGATATTAAGAATGGAAAATAATCTCAGCAAAGAGTCAAGCCTATTTCAGGCTATTGTGCAGGACCAGACTTGACAAAGAACAAAAACCACTCTTTTCACCAGCTTCTCTGATGTAACTGGTACGATCATCCACAATCGTCCAAACTGCAAACGGTTCTTTTCCCCTCTAGTATCTCAATCTTCTGTATACCACAATCTATTAAAGATATAAAAGCTTTTCAAGTCTGAGAAAGTTATAAATCAGTGAGTAGGAAAAATAAAAATGAAAAACCAAGTGGTACTTGGCAGTTTCTTTAACAAAAATAAAACTATCATGTGGTGCAAAGTAATCACCAACAAATGTCCTAGTAATTTATTTATAAATAAAGTGAAAGTGAAAGTGAAGTCGCTCAGTCGTGTCCGACTCTTTGAGACCCCATGGAATGTAGCCCACCAGGCTCCTCCCTCCATGGGATTCTCCAGGCAAGAGTACTGGAGTGGGGTGCCATTTCCTTCTCCAGGGGATCTTCCCGACACAGGGATCGAACCCAGGTCTCCTGCATTCCAGGCAGACGCTTTAACATCTGAGCCACCAGGGAAGCCCTATTTACAAATAAAGGTGAAGTTAAACAAGAAAAAATACTGTCCACTTAAATAGGTGCTTAAACCCTAGAGGTGATATACGTTCTCTCCTACTCTACAACTAGATAATNCACAGGGATCGAACCCAGGTCTCCTGCATTCCAGGCAGACGCTTTAACATCTGAGCCACCAGGGAAGCCCTATTTACAAATAAAGGTGAAGTTAAACAAGAAAAAATACTGTCCACTTAAATAGGTGCTTAAACCCTAGAGGTGATATACGTTCTCTCCTACTCTACAACTAGATAATGCTAGTCTGCCTTGGTCCTGAAATATTAAGACTCATTTCTCACTCACATTGTAGCCTCATTAGATCAGTGAGACATGGGATCTATTTATAACATGGAAATGCATACATGGAGATATCAAAAGGCCTTGACTATATTCATAGGCCCTTGGTTAATTAAATTAATTTAGCAAGGAAGGGAAGAAGTCTTGACAAACTAATTTATTTCACTTCAATTTTTAAGGAATAATTAGGATGGTAGAGAGTAGTGCTGAAAAGTAGAGAAAAGTCATCATTTTGCAGAGTAGATGACAGTTTTTCATTTCCGGTGTCAAAAGTTTCAGGTGAAACCTTAGCTACAAAGCACATCTACAAACAAGAGTTAGCACTACAGCTGGCAATACAACAACAGTGTAACAAACAGAATCACTTTATTTCACCAAACTTTCATGAATAATTTTCTATGGGCCATGTACTCTGCTATTTACTGGGGATTCGGGAACGGATAAGATGCAGTCCATGGTCTCAAAAGGTTTTGACGGTCTAGTAGGAAAGACAGACATGTAAATAAATAGTTTAAATGTGGTGAGAAGTTTAACCACACAGTACAGAGGTAGCCCAGAAAAGCAAACAATGAACTATTTAGAAAGGAGATGAAGGAATGTAAATGTCAGTTTTAAGTTTATTTTAATTTACTTAAGCTGGAAACTGGCTGGCTAATGACTCAGTTAACCAAAATGCATGGGGAAAGCATATGGCTCAGACACTAGAAGAGTTCTAAGGAATCTAAAATAAGAAGAAATGGCCAGGACTATGCTATGACTTTGGGACTTCCAGGTGGCACAGTGGTAAAGAATCCATCTGCCAAGGAGACTAGGGTTCAATCCCTAAGACAGGAAGATCCCCTGGAGGAGGAAATGGCAACCTACTCCAGGATTCTTGCGGGGATAATCCCAGGAACTGTACATGGGATTAGATTTCATGGGGAAACATAGAGTCAGACACAACTGAGTGACTGAGCACATGTTATGACTTTTGTGGACTCAAGCCAATTTTGCTCCATTAAAAACTTTTTTAAATTACATTTTCGATTACATTGTATAAAAATGAATATATTATTATGTATAACTAAATCATTTTTCTGTACACCTGAAACTAACACATTGTAAATCAATGATATATTTCAATGAAAAAGGAAAAAAAACACAAAAACATGAGACACACAGTAAAAATGCAAATAGGCTGAAAATAAAAGAAAATATATAAACTTCCAAAATGGTTAAAATGTAGGATTATATGTCATGTATATTTTATTACAATAACAAAAATAGCAAACTGAATCTAGCAACATACAAAAAAAATTATTGGATTGGCCAAAAAGTTCATTTGGGCTTTTCTGTAACATCTTACAGGAAAACTTGAATAAAGTTTTTGGCCAACCCAATATATGTCATGACCAAGAGGCAGTTAGGTCAGGAAAGTAAGGTTTTCTTCCATATTTTAACTAGTTGATACAAAATAGCAATAGAATAAAAAACAAACAACACATGATAATCTCAATAGATGAACAAAATACATAAAAATAAATATATTGATACACATTAAATAAAATTTAATTTTATTCAAATTAAATAAATTTGAATAGAATTAAACACGTTAAATAAAATTTAATTTTATTCAAATTAAGGGTTTTTTTTTCATTCTGATTTGAAGAGAAATTAAAAGATTTTTGTGGGTCCCTAAAACATGTTGTGGATTCTTTACACCATGCCAACTGTGCTCAGTGAATGACATACCTGGTGATGGATCTTTATGAGCAAAACATTACAGGGGCATTTCACACATACATTGTCATTTAACTCTCTCTACATCTCAGTGTTTACAGAAGAAGAAACAGAGTTCAAGGTGGTAAGAAACTTTCTGAAGGTCACACAGTTAATGAGACAGCATGCTCAGATTTAATAAGCCAAGCGTTTTGACTAGATACAAAGCCTGTTCATTTCCACCTGCCGTGTCAATATTTCCCTTATAATATACGCTTCCGCTCTCAATTGACTCACCTTAAAGATGAGGAGACAAGTATGTGTGAAAGCAAAGGCAATGAATCTGGAACTTCACAGGAACTTCAGAAAGAGAGAGCGTCCGCAATGTGGCAATGCAGTAGGCCACATTAAGGCAAATGCAGTTACAAAATGAAGCATGGTCTGAAGCAGGTGTCCATTCAATGTGAAGGCACCAAGAACTAATGGTTAACCAGGAGCTTAGCTCCGAAGCCTGAGTGTCAGCTTTATAAATGCTATATTTTCATTTCTCTCAGCCTTGTTTTTCTGTAAAATAGAGACAATAAAATGTTATGGTGTTAATTCAAACTGAAAGTAAAAGTGTTAGTCACTCAGGCATGCCCTACTCTTTGTGACTTCACGGACTGTAGCTTGCCAGGCTCCATCATCCATGGGATTCTCTAGGCAAGAATACTGGAGAGGGTAGCCATTCTCTTCTCCATGAGGCTCTCCCTGACCCAAGGATCAAACCGAGTTTCCTGCATTGCAGGTGGATTCTTTACTGTCTGAGCCACCAGGAAAGTCCTGCTGCTAAGGATTAAATTATTTAACACTTGAACAGTACTTAGAATTGTGCCTGGCACAGTGTATAAACTTACTAAAAGTTAATAATTTTTTATAAATCTTTGTAATTAGAACATCTTACAGTGTATAATTGAAAAAATTAAAATACTAGCTATATTCTGTTTCTTTTTGGAGTTCTCTCAATATAATAACAACAGACATATATATGTACATAGTCTCCCATTTTAGCTATCTGACTACAACGTTCCCAGATTCTAGAAGATGGATATGGAATTGGTACAATTTTCCCTACTTTTTAGCTGAGAAAAGTAAGCTATTGAAATATTAAGTAATTTGACGGAGATGTGGGAGTGTTTTGGATGGATGATGATGGTCTTGTCACATTTTCAAAACTTTAATCATTTGTTCCTTAAAGTCTAAATTTCCTATCATGTCAGCAGTGTCTAGATAGTGTGGTAGACTCATCAGCTGATTTTCTCCTGCTCTCCAGGCTCTTAATTCTCAGTGATGGCTGAAAATGTCAACCTCGATGTGCTTTCAACACCTTAATTCAACTCAGAACCCTATTCCTAACTGCACTGATAGCTATCTTGGTCACTGATAACACTGAAGTGACTGGGTACATAGCACATTATGTATTTTAAAAGGGCTCAACATAAGTGTTAACTCTTCTGGAAGCCTTTGCCATCTCAGCCTTGCATCCCAGCCTCTGCCCCTGTCCTATGCTTTCCTCTGCTTTCCATACCCTTATTATTATATTAAATACACAGTTTTATAATATTTGGAAATGCCTCTCCCCTGCTGGCAAACTCCTTACCATGACACACCTAGAACAAATTCCTTACCACGTGGAGTTCAACACAAACATATTCTATTAATCAATATGTATATTATCAATATAATTATCGCCATTTATATCTATAAGTGAGTTGAGTGAAGTCGCTCAATCATGTCCGACTCTTTGCAACCCCATGGACTGTAGCCTACAAGTCTCCTCTGTCCATGAAATTTTCCTGGCAAGAGTACTAGAGTCGGTTGCTATTTCCTTCTCCAGGGGATCTTCCCGACCCAGGGATTGAACCCAGGTCTCCCTCATTGCAGGCAGATGCTTTAACCTCTGAGCCACCAGGGAAGTCTTATTTATATAGAGAGATTTATATCTATATCTATACTTCATATTAAACTTTTTAAGCCATACATCCAAAGCCAATAAAGTATCTTATTGTTGTAATTATAATACAGATATAAAGCAAATGTATGATGGTATGATAAATTTTATCAAACTGATGATTTATATGCTGTAATTATTCATTTTTGAATCTAGCCAAAAGTGTGTGGCCTGTGTCACAGCACCATGAAGAATTGTTGGACAATAAGAAGTCTACTGTACAATTGCACTCATCTCACACGCTAGTAAAGTAATGCTCAAAATTCTCCAGGCCAGGTTTCAACAATATGTGAACCATGAACTTCCTGATGTTCAAGCTGGTTTTAGAAAAGGCAGAGGAACCAGAGATCAAATTGCCAACATCCGCTGGATCATCAAAAAAGCAAGAGAGTTCCACAAAAACATCTACTTCTGCTTTATTGACTATGCCAAAGCCTTNGAGGCCTGGCGTGCTGCGATTCATGGGGTCGGAAAGAGTCGGACACGACTGAGTGACTGAACTGAACTGAAGAAGTCTAAAATCCTTCATAAAAGCCATTTCTTAAGCCTCAAACAGCTTTCCTTACTACAGTTCTTCATATGCACTTATATCAGAAAAGCTTCATGGTGAATAAATTCTATCATTTTCCTAGTAAGTACTCATAGTGAAAATTACTTAATTAATATGTAAATCATTAATATATTTAGTTTCTCCAGATAACTGGTTAAATTAACATGAAGAACTAAGAGTTCAAAATATAAACGTAATATACTTAAGCCCTGTGCATAAAAATTCATATCACTCATAAAATTACATTCCATGCTACAACTAACATTTCTTTTTAAGTTATAGATTGTAGGATTTAAATTTCCTAGGAGTTTGCTGCTGCTGCTGCTAAGTCGCTTCAGTCGTGTCCGACTCTGTGCGACCCCGTGGACTGCGGCCTACCAGGCTTCTCCATCAATTGGATTTTCCAGGCAAGAGTACTGGAGTGGGTTGCCATTGCCTTCTCCTAGTAGTTTAACTCTACTTAAATAATAGACATTGTAGAGTAGTCACAGTGAAAGTCAATTTGAAATTCTAAAAAGATAAATACCTTTGGAAAAAACGATTACTATGAATGTAAGGATAAAGGAGACAAGACTTTTTACATTTAAGACTAGAAATATCAGAAGTATAAGAGAAATGTATACATTGCTGAAGTAAGATGGTTTTAAATACAAGGGATTTTTTAATATGATCATGAGCCTAAGTGAATCTGCAGATGAATGTACTTCTGCAGAAATGCTTCTGGGAACGTCCATATGTTTGATTGTAATGTGTAACACTTTTAAACTCTAATTAAAATAAACTTTCAACCGTAGTCCTTACTGGAGGCCGAAGCAAGCAAAGGTAGAGAAGCACAGATTTGTTTATATTGGAGGCTTTTGATAAAAAGAGTATATTTTAGTCAGTCTTATATGGACACGGCCGGTTACCAACAAGGTAACTGAGTATAATATAAAGTTCAACCGATAACTCCAAAGTACAAGTTTTAAAGATAATAAAAATTTGAATTTGTTATGTCATTGAAAAACATATAACTGAATAAAAATTGCTATTAGAATTGCCAAGTGTGAAATATATAAGTTGGGAACAAAATTAGAAGATATTTTTAAAAAGGAAAATGAAAGAAGAGGCAACTGGATTTTGCCACACATGTGGTAAAAAGCAACAATTGAGCTAATTAAAGCCTTGCCCCTAAATGTGATTATCCCTAAGGCTAGTGAATAATGAACCAGATTTCATTTCAGCCAACTTGCCTTCTCTATTTTCCTTGAAACAAGATAGGTGGGTAAGGCAGTTTCTTAGTGTTAGAAGCTTAATTTTCAAAGTAGATCTTCCAAAATGATTCCAGATTTGAAGATGACAAAGCTTCTTGATATTTTTCACATGTTTTTTGAGGTTTAAATAAACATTTCCAAGTCACCTCACTCTTTGAGCACCCTTCCCCCTACATTTCTTCAAAAACACGATTGTATTTGGAAATTAAAAGATTAAGAAAGGCTCTGGTGAAGAAATGGAATGCCAAGAACAACAAACAGCCTTTATTCTCATATAAAACTCACTTGGTTTCAACTATATGTTTACATAGTAATTTATTTACACAGTAATGGAAATATATCCACTGTGTGTAAGCAATAATGATGTAATTTCATCAAGAATTTATCATTTTCATCCCTTGAGGGAGAAAAGGCTGTAAAAATTGAGCTTCAAACTTACTGCCTTTGCAAATCATATTTCTGGAGCCGAATAGGAATTTTGAAACGGTGTCACTTCATTATAAATTTTCAGTAAACCAATGTTTAAAACTCTGACACTGAACAGCAAATCTCAAATCATAATAATTTACATGGTGGATGAAATTCTCAAAGTGAGATGGTCAAACGATAGTAGGTGGCACATGTGTAGGACTTTACCAGTTACAAATCACATTTACAAACACATCTCATTTGATTCTCCAAACAATCCTATAAGGTAGGTTTCTTTACTCCATTGTATAGATGGAAAAACTGAATCTTAGAGAAACTGGGAACAGTGTAATAAGATCAAAGGAATCCAGACTGGGTCTTCAGATTACAATTTCTTTATACTCTGCTACTTCTAAAAGTGTACTAAACAGTCATACAATAATTTGGTTAATTCACTTGTTCACCAGAATAGGTAGAAGTGCAAAAATGAAAACAAAAGTAACAAAAGAAGACAAAATCTATTTTCCACAGACTATAATCATAAATATGGTAAGGTAATTAATTAACAGGAAAAAAAAGCTCATTCAGGAAAACCAGTTGTCAGTAATGTCTTTAATTATGTCTTATGTGTTCATATCTTTGTGAGAGTTTTGCCACTTTGTTCAGTTATATTAATAGTAGTGTTACTATAATAGTACTAAGTAATAGTAGAAATGCTAAATTCTCTTTGTTTTTTTCTAACAAATATATATTATACAAATATTTATTTTAAAGAAAGAAAGATTAAATATTTCATCTTTATTTGCGAAAAAAAGTCCAACATAAGTGCTGGAGAGGGTGTGGAGAAAAGGGAAGCCTCCTACACTGCTGGTGGGAATGCAAATTGATACAATCACTATGGAAAACTATATGAAGACTCCTTAAAAAGCTAAGAATAAAATCAACATATGACTCAGCAATACCACTTCTAGGCATATACTCTGAAGAAACAAAAACTAAAAAGAGACACATGCACACCAGTGTTCACTGCAGCACTCTTTACAACAGCCAGAACATTGAGGCGACCTAGATGTCCACAGACAGATGAACGGATAAAGCAGCTGTGGTACACATATGCAACTAGGTCCTACTCGGCCATCAGAAAGGAGCACATTTGCATCAGTTCTAACGAGCTGGATGAAGTTAGAGCCTATTATACAGAGTGAGGCAAGTCAGAATGAGAAAAACAAACATTGTATATTAACACGCATATATGGGATCTAGCAGGGTGGTGCTGCGGAATCTGCTTACAGAGCAGCAACAGAGACGAAGACATAGAGGACAGACATATGGACAAGGGCTGGGGAGGAGAGGCAGAGGGAGAGGTAACGGAGAGAGCAGCAAGGGTGCACATACATTACAGATGTAAATAGATGGCCAAGGGGACTTCGCTGTACGACTCAGGGAATTCAAACTGGGGCTTGGTCACAACCTAGACAGGTAGGCATGGGCAGGAGGTGGGAGGGAGAGTCAAGAGGGAGGAGACATATGTACACCCATGGTTAATTCATGTTGATGTATGACAGAAATCAAACCAATATAGTAAAACAGTCATCAACCGATTAAAAATAAATATTATAAAAAGAAAGTGTCAGTCATACATTCACACCTGACTCTCTGCGGCCCATGGACTGTAGAATGCCAGACTCCTCTGCCCATGAAATTCCCCAAACAAGAATACTGGAGTGGGTAGCCATCCCGTTCTCCAAGGGATCTTTCCAAGCCAGGGGTCGTATCTGGATCTCTTTCACTGCAGGCAGATTCTTAACTATCTAAGCCACCAGCGAAGCCCTAGTAAATACTATATATACCTACAATTCTGGAAGGATAAAAATAAATATGTTAACAATATTCTGAAATCTATTTGAATTAATGAACAAATGTATTAATAATGCACACAAATTGGTGAAATTGACCATATAAATATCTTCTATAACACAAATATGTCATATAACTTATTTCTCTCCTGTGATTCAAAAAAATTAAATATTAAGAACATAAACAACTTTTTTCCCAAAGAAGCTGCCACGATTCTAGTTATTCTTAGCTTTTCCAAATCACATTTTGTTTTGCCACTACAAAGCTGCTAATTAAGGCAACTATAACGCAAAACTACTGAGTCTGTTAATTATTTTCCTTATTCATTCTTCCCTCCCTCACCTCACCTTGTTTTATTCTTAATTCACACTGCATATAAACAGCAATTAAAGTACAAATCTGAATGTTACTTGCACAAATATATTTTATTATCATATACAATCTGTACTCTTAATTCAACTGCTTTTCACAAAAGAGTTAGTCAAAATTTTCCTCTAATCAAGCAAAAAAACTAGTAACAATATGTGAAGATTATAATAAAAACATTATAGAGCAATTTTAAAGTTTTAATATTTTATTCTTGGAAGATATCATTGACATATTTAGTAGCTGGTCTGATTTCAGAAAAATATAGTTATGGAGAACATCAAAATGTACCTCTTAGTTTTTATAAGATGTATAGAAAAATGACTCACACACTATATGTCTTCAAAATAAAATTTTGACCTAAGATTTTATCATAAGTAATACAGGAGTAATAATGATTATACATACATCTACCACTTGCCTAAATCTCAAAGTATCCCATAAATGATTTAGGATCATGCAAGGCCAAAATTTAAGGAATAACTTGTGGGCACTAAATTTTCTAAATATGAGAAAATAATAAAAAGACAGAAACCATAACAGAAATGTTCTATTTTGTACTTGTTACATGAGGAAAAAATGCTGTGCTAGTTATTACAGTTGATACAGAGCTGTCTGTTGCTGTGCCCAGCTCTTTCATGACCCCGTGGACTGTAGCCCACCAAGCTCCTCTGTCCGTAGGATTTCCCAAGCAAGAATACTGGAATGGGTTGCCATTTTATTTTCCAAGGGATCCTCCAGATCCAAGGATCAAACCCACGTCTTCTGCATTGGCAGGTGGATTCTTTACCACTGACCTAGCAGGGAAGTTGAGAGCTGCTGTAGTTACTGCTGGTAAGTGATACCTATGCTTGCCAATAAAAGTAGTCTGTCTAAAATATGGGAGACATTTAAGAATATGCATTTCCTCTGTTCTAGTTTTCCCTTCTTTTAGCAGGCCAACTTAAATGCCCCAAAGTTTCTAAAACACCACAACTATATCACAAGCTACTGTGAGTCTCTACTTTTTGAGCTGCTTCTTGCAATTTAGCCTAACCACTGTACAGTTATATTTAACTTGTTTAAATAAAGAGGCCTCATGTTATCTTTTCATTCAAATATCCTTCAAGGCCTTCTCTTATCATCTACCACATTATGTGTTTTTTTTTTTCTTTTTTTGCACCTAGTTTAAAAGAAACTCAAAACAAATAGAGTCCTCCTTTTCCACTCAATGTATTTGTAGTGATTCTCCAACAAATACAATTGAGTATCCAGTCATGCCCTCTCCATTCCTATCTGCCAAGCCCTTTCACATCCAGTTTCTTCCATCCCGCGTGTCTTCTTTCTGTCTGTTCAGCAATCTCCTGCTACCTTCATATTCTATCTGAACTCCTTGCCAAGAACTGAGCTCTCCATCTGTGGAAATTTACTAGAGTACTTAAATGTACACGTGTTCATTCGGTAACTACATGGTCATACATTATTTCACATTTTTCTGTATTTCCAGAACTCTCAGCATAGTGTTTGGTATATAGTTGCCTTTTAACACCCAAATGTGTTTTGACTATTGCAGCAAAAGGCTGTTTTAACAGCAGCTAGCTTTTGAAGACAATAACTGCTACTGTTCCCAGAACCTGTCTAAGAAAGGCATTATACTGAAGCTTAAAGTACATAAAAAGCTCTCTTCAAACTTTATGAGGCTGTACATTTTCTTCTACACATCAAACTGTAGTAAGTTAATGTTCTTCTCTTGCAGACATGAAGTGGTGATGTCCAGTTCATCTTTGGCTTTTGGTGTTTTGAAAATTGCCCTGGAACTAGAGGTGGCAAGATTTAAGCATAGTTGCTGCTGAAATCACTTTTAAAACAGGCATCTCTGGAAATATCTTAAGTTTTTTTTTTTTTTATCCTATGAAATATATTTGCAAGGAGCCAACCTAGCTGTACTCTGCAATTTACAAACAGGAAACTATGAAGAAAAGGAGAAAGCAAAGAGAGCCGATATATGATGATTTGCGTAGAGGCTCTTAAATCCCCAGACTAAAGAATTCTGTTAACAGCCCTCTATTCTTTTGGAGAAGAAGGCAGTGAGGGAGAAAACGGAATAAATGCATTAAATTTAGAATACAGAACGAAGTTCCATGGCACCAGCTATTCAAAATAAAGTAAAATTCAGCCAATGTACAACTGGGTAAGCAGGGCCATTCAAAAGAAAATAACTATTAAAATATATATATAAGGGAAAAAAGGTAATATGATCAAAATGCATATATATATATATATATATATATATGAAAAAGTAAAAATGCAAGAGTGAAATCAGACCTCTAGCACACTGGGCAAAATGAGAGATTTTGGATTCCTATGCCTTTCTCAGGAAGGATGTGCTCACAGTTCAGATGTGCAGGGTGTGCAAGGAGCTGAGTCCTACCTAAGCCATGGCACTGCATCATAATCTCTTTTCTCATTCACTGATACTCCACAAAGCTCCCAATCCAGACTAAACATCCTGCTACCTGTCTAGTAAGTATCTTTTTGGACAGAGAGCTGTGGGAACAAATTTTCATTTATATCATATCCAAAATTTTTTTTTTTCTACTTGCTAGTAGGATTAGACGGAGAAGGCGATGGCACCTCACTCCAGTACTCTTGGCTAGAAAATCCTATGAACAGAGGAGCTTGGTGGGCTGCAGTCCATGGGGTCGCGAAGAGTCGGACATGACTGAGCGACTTCCCTTTCATTTTTCACTTTCATGCATTGGAGAAGGAAATGGCAACCCACTCCAGTGTTCTTGCCTGGAGAATCCCAGGGACGGGGGAGCCTGGTGGGCTGCGGTCTATGTGGTCGCACAGAGTCAGACACGACTGAAGGGACTTAGCAGCAGTAGGATTAGAATGACTTTACATCCTGTCTTGCCCCAGATGACCTATATCTGTTTCCACAGTATTAATTATTAGTAGTGCCCCCTTTTAGAATAGAAAGCATTATGGTATGGATAGTCACGTAAAAGTAGTCAAAATAGCTTAAAAGTGATCAAGAGATATAAATTATGATACTAAAAGCGTAATTTTTGTAGGGCTGCAAAGAGGAAAAATTATCAAATATCCATAGTTCTAAATCCTAACCTCAAGAAGCTGTCATATGAATACATGCACGGCTCAACACAACTCTTCACCAACAAATGAAAAGCAGGTCAAAGCACATGTCTCACAGAAGGAAAGGTCATATACCTCTGCATATGAGGGCAGCATAAAACGCTGCAGATATTTATGTCATACAGACTATGTAACATTCAGTAAACTGCATGCTGATGCACCATTTTCCAGCTGGTTGGTATTAGA